>JAWWML010011681.1:0-28444 GCA_035047165.1 Ormyrus rosae | reverse complement strand
TAGTCGCAAAGCGGTTCGTCGCAGGCAAGCGCGCGGCGAACACGCATGCGCGCGCAATCTCGCGGGTCTCGTCGCAGAATCGATCGACGCGATCGATCACTTCGTTCGGCGACACTAAACAGATTAGTCGCACCACTCTGTCTAGCGACACTAACCAAATCGGTCGAAAATTTCACTTTGTCTCGCGACGCTAGAATCGTCTTTGTGCCGTCCGCGTATCGAGTACAGAGGCAGCTGCAAATTGATTACCCAGGACGTCGAAGCGGAGGGCCACCGGCCCAGGACATCTTCAATTCTAGGGTAATCCTTTAATTTAGTTGCGCGTGCTCAGCGTCGAGCATCGTCGCGTCGCGCTCGCGAATTCCGGGAACTCGCGTCCCTTTTGTACTCTGTCGAGTGAGCTAGTTTAGAGTAAAATTGCGGTAGATTTTATAAAGATTGTATTTTTGCTGTATAGTTCGAATACAGCTGGCGCCCATTATAATTAGCTTATTGAATAAATGATTATTAATTCGTTTTTATAAATTATTAGCTTATTTATTTATTATTGATCCCCTCTCGTTACCGCAAAAATCCCCCTTACCAAATACGGTTGCAAAGTTCCATTAAAAAATAATTTTTATAAGAACTTAAGTGATTAAAATTAGTGTTATCTAATAAAACCTTACAAAAACTTATAAAAATTTTTTATTACTTCAGTTAAATTTTTTTTTATCTTGAATTTTTATGAAATTTTATAAGAAGTTTCGGGTGCAAATATCAATTTATAACAGTTTTTAACAGACTTTTTCAACAGGGATTTTTTCTGTATACGTATCATCTTTATTAACCTTTAGAGGCCCGGAATACGCCATTTGGCGTAAGGCCACTGACCTCCAAACATTTGACATTAATTCAGCCCTTTATCATATGCTTCAGATAGAAACAACCATTTTTTAATTTAATTTTAATTTAATTTTAATTTTTTAATTCCTCAAATGCCGGCCTTCTAAAGATTATATAAATTTTTTGAAAACTCAATACATCTCTAAATGATGTTTTAAAAACTGCCAAGATTTCAAACAAAATGCCGGCCATCTAAAGGTTAATAGTGTGAGCCCAAAGTTTGAGCTGACTCTGATCAGACTTTCCTGAATCTTTTTAGCACTGTTTCAATTTTTAAGTTTCCTTTTCTCCCGCATCTCCAATATTCTACAGCTTTTTGTTTGTAATCAAAATGAACGTTTTCAGTATCACACGAAAACTGATTTGTTGGTGCAAAGTCGGGATCAGGAAAATGATGTAGAACTTCCTCAACTGTTTTAGCATCACAATCCTTAAAATCTTCCTGGAAATCCAGGGTTTTCTCATCAACCATGTCAATGAAATAAAACATATTTGTTCCATCGATTAATATTTGTTTCAATTTTTCTGACAACTCAATTTCTTTAAAATTCGTCTCGCTATTTAGTTTTTGCAAAATACGCTAATAATAAATTCACTACATTTAAAGAATTGATCTTCATCTTTAAATGTAACAATAAAATAAAAGCATTAAATAATAACACTTTATTAGGATAAATAATTAATGGATTTAGAAATATGAATTATAAAATACTCACGTAAGTACCCAAAAATTAGAAGATTAATTGTAGAAATAACTGTAGAAATTATTCGATATAGATTTATTTTAGAAACTTAATTATAAAAGATTAAATGTTTTCAGTAGTCAGTATTTAAAGAAAATGATTGTTTCATTTCTCTGGAACTTCATTCTATAAAGATAAATTGAGTAAATTTTTTGTTGTATGCCATACGTGAGATTAACGTATTTTCAATGAGATATCTTCCTTTAGCAATGTATAAACAAGATAATATACATAAATAATTTCTGGCTTTGATAAGTAAACATAATACTGATATTTTCAATTTTGTAAGCTGCTGTATTTTAAATGAAATTAAAATATTTATGTTTAAAATAATTAGATTGTAATTTCTATTACAACAAAAATACAAAATTAGATTGAATAAAATATTTATGCTTTTGTCTATAAAAAATAATAACAGCAACAACACAAATATAATAATAATAATAATAATAATAATAATAATAATACCCTGCTAGAGAAAAGCAGGCAAGAAACGAGAAACTGAAGAAGTACCAGAATTCACCGCTAAAGAACTACAGAAAGCAGCAGACTCAATGAAAAATGGAAAGGTCCCTAGACCAGATGGTATCCCTGGAGAAGTGATGAAAGTGGTCGCAAAGGCAAGGCCTGAAATTCTTCTCCAGATGTACAACACATGTCTCAAGGTGGGGGTCTTCTGCAACAGCTGGAAGGTCACGCGACTGGTGCTAATCATCAAGGGTAAAGGAGATCCAGCCTCTCCCTCAGCATACCGGCCACTCAGCTTGCTCGACACTGTCGGAAAAATGCTGGAACTGCTAATCAAGCCGCGACTGTTAAGGGTGTAACATTCCTTAATATTCCACCGAATAGTGTTAGGCATTTAAGGAATTGGAATGCGGAATCGGGTAAATAATGTTGCCGACGCAAATGATTACATTTAAACTTAGAGTTTATTCCGGCCTGAGTTGGCCAGCCCTTTTAGAATATAAGTACAAGAAATAAAAATACAAAAGAAAGAATAGAAAATAAAATGACTAATTATGAATTATTATTATTATTATTATTATTAATTAATTTATTTGAATGATCAAAAATAAAAATTTCATACAATATAATACAATAAGGTGTTTTCGCAGTTCATATTAATAATCAAAGCTAGTTTTATCATAGTTTTTTCCGGGTTAATACATATAGTTTAGTACATATAGATGTACTCGTCTCGCTTAATCATATTACTAGTATAAATATGTACGTCGCAATATAAATTTACAAATATATAATTCTATAACACAATAGATTATAGCACGCCGTTATACAATTTAATATATAATCTACAGAGATCATTCTTATTCGTTGAGCTTAAGGACCGAGATGTCCCTGGCAGCCCTAGTTGAGGTTCTAGAGTCATTCCTCTCAAAGAGTGTTGTCAGATAGGGTGGTTGCCCCATGCAATACGCTTTGTAGACAAGCACCACTGCAAACAATTTTCTTCTTCCTTCAACATCCAGCCAACCAAGTTTTTTCCTGTAGGGTGTAATATGCTCCTTCCTTCTGACCCCAAGTATGTATCTGATTATAGCGTTCTGTAATCTTTGTAGTTGGACTTGGTGTTCCTTTGACAGGAGCAGTAGTCTAGATGAGAAACAATAAGAGCACATGCCAGCTGCATGCGCAACGCCTCGGTAGTGCAGGATCTGGATGATCTGAGCCCATAAAGAGCTCTATTAACTTTTCGGCTTATTGCTTTTACCTGCGGCTTCCATGATAATTTCGACTCTAAGACAACACCAAGGTTGGTAACGGTGTCTGCGAAGGGAACAAAAACGTTGGTCTCCACCTTAATGCCCGGCAGCTGTAGACCTTGTAATTTATTTATATTATAATCCGAACCAAAAATAATTGCCTTTGTTTTCCCGACATTCTCAGGTGCCCAAGCCGACACCGCTCGCGCCACAGCCGACAAGCGCTCTATGCCCACACAAAGATTGTCTCTTGTAGCTTAAATGTATGTTTGCAGGTCGTCTGCATACAACAAGTGCGAAACGCTACCTGTTAGCTTGTCCTTATCACTATTGAAACCCGACAATACTAAAGAGAGGTCATTGATGAGGAGGGGCCCCAGAACTGACCCCTGTGGGACACCAAGGTTAGTAGTTAACCAATCTGACTCTTCACTTGTGTTGGTAATTACATTTTGATTACGTCCTGTAATATATGACTTTATCCATTGGATAACGGCTCTAGAAACCCCCATCCTGATAAGCTTGCAAAGCAATTTCGAGGGAGAGATTGTGTCGAACGCCTTGTTAAAATCAAAAAGGAGGAGGATAGTCATCAGTTGATTTTCGTTATTAATTCCATCACGAATATCCTCTGTCAATCTGAGTAGGGCTGTTTGCGTACTATTGTGCTGCCTAAAACCTGTTTGCCGATGGTCGAGAATTTTTTTTGAGGCTAATTATTCTGTTATTTAAATAATCTACTCTGGATAAAGGCCTCTCGTGCCTCAACGGTGAATTGTTTCGCTTGAGCAGTGAGAGAACAGAGCTCCGACTCCAGATCTTTGTTACCAGTTCGTTTGTAACGCCTACCAATGGCGTCACGCTGATTGTAAATCAGCGTCAATCCAAGGTGGAAAACATTTTATTTTGGCTTAAACTCTTTTAAAGGAGCAAGCTCATCAAGCACTCCTATAATGCAGTGACTGAAATGATCTAATTTTTCGTCGATGTTGCCACTTGGGTGTCCAACAGGTGACCAATCGCCTTCAGCAAATAGGGATAAAAACTCCGCCTGTTTAACAGATTTAAAATCTCGATAGAAATAGTTTCCAGGAGCAGAAGGTTTTGTTGTCTCGACGTCGATTGTAGCATCAATGATGTTAGGCCTGCTCGAGAAAGTTGCCATCATGTTGTTCATGTTAAGCACTACATCGTTATCATCGATGAGAATTACGTCAATCCACATATGCGAGTCTCCGACGTGATGTGTAGCCGCATGCTCAATTAATTTATAACGGTTTGACTTTTTTGTTAGTGCGGGATAGCCGCTAAGCCTTCGTTATAAAAATAAAATATAAATGTAAATTTTCTCTCGAAGTTTCATATCCCGCCGACTGAACCGTCGGAGAGCGGGTGCTTACTGAGACTTTCTGTAGTTTTAGGAATAGCGGGAGAAAGGAAAGAGTTTAATAAATCTATCGTATACTTTTAAATAACATCACTTAAAATGTATTCTTAAATTTACTAAGCCTTACAAAAGCGTATGACTATATATATATATATATATATATATATATACATAAGCATGTAGATTTCAGTTTTCCGCAACTAACTAATTTTCTTTGCAAAATTCTTTAGACACAAGTTATAAATTGTATTATATATTTCTTTCGCTATCTTTCCGCTTGTAGAACATAATTAGCGAATAATCGCACGCAAAATAATTCCATGTTTAAATACTAGCCTACTTTTAATTTAATTAATCCCGCTTCGGTAAAGAAATAAATGAACTAATCAATTCAAGAAAAATAAAGATGAACATAATATTTGTAGAAAAATAGGCATTGAAATTGAAACTACAGAAATTTGTGCCTCTGTTCTATTTTACATTTTTTTCTTATTATTACCGCTCGAGGAGCTTGGACCTCGGTCTCCACTGCCGCTACGCTGCTCGCTGCCGCTCGCCGACTCGAGTTCCACGAACCGCGTGAAAACATGCGCTGGATTGCACGGGCCTATGCTATTCTCGGGCTCCATGCTCCGAAAAAGTATTAAAAAATGCGCACTTTCACCGCACCTCGTGATTATTTTTGGTCTTGGAAAGAAGCACGGGTTTAACAATTATTTTTCGCTATATGAGGCACCGGTCTCTTCGACAAAAATAAATTCCTTTCCGCGTGTATAAATCGAAATTAAACTTAAAAGAACAATATAAAATTTCCGCGCTGAAGCTATGATCTAATTACAAATTAATTTCTAAATCGAGCAATTCCGCAATTGAATCTCGGACTCTTGGCTGAAACAGCTCAAAGTCCCGCGATTCCGCGTGCCAAAAAATTAAAGTTAAAAACCTAAACCGTCTCTTACTTTCACTTAGCCAGCCGGATCGAAACTGATCTCTGGCTTCCGCAACCTCGCTTATCAAGGCTCGCTTTAGCGCTGCTGTCGATAGCGCTGATTTGCTGGCGGTGACTTCTTCGCGCTCTTCGCCGTTGAACAAAGCACGGCAACCTTCTCCTTCTTATCTCCTCTCACCGACTCGCACCTTCGAGCGCGATCTATGCCTCGGGGCGCTTCGCCTTGGTTCGGCGGCGCTCGGCTCCCGCCTGTGCTCGAGCGTGCTGCTCGTTCTCGCTTCTTCCGCGTTGACTTGAATTTTGTCATTCTTCTTCCAATAATTTTCTTGTTGGGAATTTGCGGAAAGATGCTTTCTTTGTTGTTGGGAAAGGTAGCTGAGATGCCGAGTGTTGTTGCGCTTCTAGTGTAGCAACGGGTGCTGCTGCAATTCCCGGCACCGAGCCTTTGCCTGCCTTCGCTCTCAGGCTTCATCTCCCCGTGCGTCGTCTGCTATCTACGCAGCCGTTCGCTTCTCATTTGCGGCACGTTGCTCGTAGACTTTCTTGATGTTGGTCTTTTCGTTGATGCTTTGACTATTTTTGGTGGTTCTTGCTTCGTTGCAATTCCGCTCTTTTTGTACCGCTGTCGAGTAGTAAAATTTCGCTCACGTTTTACATAAAAAAAAATATAACAAAATAATTAGGAAAAATTCGGTATTTTTATTTCGTGCGCTCGCCTCCCGCTTATCTGTTTCGGGATTGAGTCTCGTTCCTTTGGCCAAGCTAATTCTAATTCTTGCTACAATTTGTAGCGATTTTCAATCGTTAGAAATTTAAGGTTTAACTCACAGGCTAGCTCTTTGACAAAACTCGCGTCTTTAGATGTAGACAGCATATTAACATTTAAGTCCCCCATTATTATGCGATGTTCATAGTCAGTTGAGTGAGTCCTGAGATTTTCAATAAGATCTGAGTTGGTGGTGAAACAAATCCCGGGTGGTCTGTAAATGACGGCAACGAAAATCGGTGGGAGACTGCCCTGCTGAACTCGGGAATGCCCGGTTTGCCTGTCTGTGTTGTGCGAGAAGCATATAACGGTTTCACTTTACACATATTATGCACGTACAGGACGACGCCACCCTCGCGATCGTTTCTATCCTGCTTAATTGCAGAGGACCCATCAATCTGGACTCCCACGTCGTCTTCGCTTCCGAAACGTGACTCAGCTATGGACAAGGGGAACGAGAAATAACGGCGGGCGTAGCGCTGGGCTCTATCATTGATGCGGACCTGTGGAACGCGGTATACGACGGATTGCTTAGAATTGAGATGCCGGACGAATGTTTCCGCGTAAGGTACGCGGACGACGTCGCGGCCGTAATCACCGCGCGAAATACGAACGTGGCGCATTATTTAGGCGCAATAGGCTAGAACGTATAATGATAACGGTCGATTCGTGGATGACGAAACGCGGCCTCCAATTAGCATTGGTTAAAACGGAGATAGTACTTCTTACTAGGCAGAGAATAGATACGACGACCGAATTCAAAGTAGGACCGGAGACGGTGAGAGCCGGTGCGGTAGCCAAGTACCTGGGAGTACTCCTGGATATAAAGCTGTCGTTCCGCGCTCATCTTGAAGCGAGAAAGGCGTAGCAGAAGGTCGCTGCGTTAAGTCGAATTATGGCAAATGTAAGAGGGCCGAGAAGTGCGATCCCTCGGCTGCTTATGAGCACAACGCACTCGGTGCTGCTCTACGGCGCGGAAACGTGGGCTGGCGTCCTCGACAAGAGGAAAAATCGTAAGATTTTATCGGCCGTGCAAAAGAGAGGTGCGCTGCGGATCGCGAGTGCCTACCGGACGGTATCTGAGGGCGCGGTCTTTGTGATCGCCGATGTGATCCCATTAGATTTGCTGGCTATCGAGCAGAAACGGATTTACGAGTTGAGCTCAACGACGGGAAGAGTGGAGGCGACGACGCGCGAACGCGAAATCTCCATAACGTCGTGACAGGGGAGATGGAACGTAGACCCGAAGGGTATGTGGACCCACCGATTGATCCGAAACCTGCGACCGTGGATAGGTAGGGAACACGGGAACGTGAATTTCTACCTGACGCAGTTTTTAAGTGGACGTGGGTACTTCCGACAGTACAAGGATGGGAAAAGTCCATATAGCAACGTGCTTGTACTGTGGAGACGGAAACGACGACGCGGAACACACATTTTTCAAATGTTCGAAATGGGCCGAAAAACAACAAAGGCTAGAAAGCGTGATTGGAGTTTTAACATCGGAAAACGTAATTAGTAAAATATGTAATGACGCCGAGTCGTGGAACACCGTGACCGCTTACCTTACGAAAATTCTCATGAGTAAACGGAAAGATGGACACCTCAACGAATAAAGTAGAGATTAAATAAAGACGGGCGGAAGACCGCGAAACCAGCCCCCCTGGGCCGGGTTATGGGAGGGAAAGAAAGTGGAGGTTTAGTGGGTAGTACTGTAAGGGACCTTGGAATCCGCAAGTAGGGCACCAGGGAGCTTTTCAGGTGAGCCCCACACACGGTCGTGATTCGCATATCACTTCTATGGTGCGTAAATGCATTCCTCAACTCCTCGGATAAAAAAAAAATAGTAATAATATTGATATTAATAATAATAATGATGAAGATAAACAGCTATACTGATGAGTATAAAAAGTAACTCTAACATAATATGACAAAATATTATATTATAATAACTCTTTAAATATAAGTATTAAAAAAAATTATTACATTAAAAATTATATTAAAATATTGCAAAAAACGTATAACGTGGTTGCTTTTGTTTTAATTTACATTCCATTTTCACGGATAACGAATCTTAAGAAAAAAATTTATTTTTCATCATTTACATGCGGTCAATTATTTTACGGGGTAGTTTACGATGTTTGGAGTGCTAACTTAAAAAATGCTAAAACACGTCAATTGAAATATTCAATAAAGTAAACAAAAATGCTTTATTTTATTTTTTTGAGCTCATTCTTTCAGACTCTTTCAGCTCTAACTTTGGAAGTATCATAGTCCCAGGTAGAATGAACACCAATGGTTCAAACCTTCGAACGGCGGGATTTTGATAACTTGGCTTATTATAGGTACACTAACATAGATGTCTTTTACGTATAATGTTGAATACAACCAATTCTAATGCTGCTGAGGTGAAAGAACCTTAGGTTCGATCGAATGTCTTTGAGTCCAAATTTTTCTCATTGTAGGCCCTCTCCTGTGGAATGTCATGTACGACGGGCTACTGAAGTTGGAGTTGCCGAACGAAGCGGAACTAGTTGCATTCGCGAATGATTTGGCGCTCGTGATCGAAGCGAAACATCTGGAGGAAATCAACTACATCTTTGATATAACTTTCGAAAGAGTACGTAAATGGATGGACTCGGTTGACTTAAGGTTGGCAGAGCATAAGACGGAGGCAGTACTGATCACCAGTAGAAGAAAAGTGGAAACTATCACCCGACGAGTCGGCAACTATGAGTTTACGTCCCAACCATCTCTCCGGTACCTGGGAGTGATAATAGACTCCAGGCTCAGCTTCAAGCAACAGACGGCGCTCGCCGAAACTAAGGCATCAAATATTAGGACTACCATGTCTCGGCTAATGCCCAACTATTGTAACCGTCTCTTTTCCGAGTTACTATGGGGAAGGTTTTCTAATTAATTAAACACTCGCGAGATTTTCTTTTTCGATTTTAAAACACTATTTATTAAAACAAAATTATATTTATACAGGGCGCCAGCTGCCGACTGTAGCACGATCTTTTTCCAGTGCACGAGACAATCCCGAGCGGGTTCTTTGGCTCTGTCGCGAACGCGAAAAACCGACGCGGCGCGACACACGAAACGCGATGCCGAATCGCATAAATATGTCTTATCACTTACACAAAAAATTTATTCCGATGAAACTAAGAGGTCCCTCTTGAAGTACCTCTGATTTACGATGTTCTATTACGATCGAGTGATCGTTCCCCCGATCGTAGTTTGCGAGGGCCCCACCTCAGCTCGCGCATGACAGTCTATGCTCCCTCAGCTCTGCGTTCGACGGCCGTTGTGTTGTGCCCCTCTTCGTGTGAGGTTATCCCAGCAGCTGGTGCTGTTGGTGATGGTGTTCGGGCGAGGACTCCAGCTTTGTCGACAACAGGAGCTGTCACAGCCTTCATTGATTTGCAGGTAGTATATGCTTGCAAATAATCTCTTTACTAAAGTCTTTTGAATTCTTTTCAGCTACGTATGTGGTGGACTTCAGCCAGAACTTCAGGCTCTCCACCTCTTCTTCAGCGAGTGTCTTCTACACGCTGTCATCATACTCTGCCCAGCCAGTGATGTGGTGAGCTGCAACCAAAACTTCAGGTTCTACGCAGCAGCCTTGTAAGCTGATCTATTTTCCATGATCATTCAGGATTTCATCAGCGACTGAGATCTTCAGGAACAGCAAGTAAGTCCAATTCCAATTGCTGATGGTTCACTAGAGTTGCTTCAGGGCATTTTCTATCTGTTTGCAGGGTCATCGATACTTTACTGAGGGAGTACAGGTGCCTGCACCAGCTGAGGATCCGCCCCAGCTGCTAGATGTTCAGAGAAGGAGCAAGGCGTCTACTTCTGCTGGATCAGGGACCATCGCCAGTGTCAAGTGTAACGTAGTGTAGCTAAAGTGGGTGTTAGATTTTATTGTAATAGGGTGCCGTTATGTAAAGGCATACAAGAGCCTACACGTACTAGCTTGTGAAAGTGTAGGCTGTTTATTTAATTATATACGACTGTGCAGAGCCTTCTTCAACTGCACTTTCCTAATCGCATTTAGGTTTTCTAAGGGCAAGGCTATTCATATAGCCTGCCCGCCTGAGCCTCTGTTCCTGGGTTTCACCCAGGCTGCTCACAACTGGCTTTTTAGCCTTGAATTTATATTTATTAATATATAGAAATTTTGACCATTAAAATGAACCGTTATACTATGGAGGTCCGAAAAAAAGAGAAGAGCGCTGCTAACATTCACGATTATATCAGCATTCATGTACGGCATTGTCGTTTTGACGGATGCACTCAAGGCACAGAAATATAGATGGAAGGAGGCATCAGTCTACCGTCTAAGCGCCCTACGATTTGCCAGCGCTTAACGCACGGTATCTGAGGATGCCAATTTCGACCTCAATTTTAAACTGGAGTTGCCTCGATTTTAAGCTCGATTTTTCCTCGATTTGCCTCGAATCCAGTTCGATTTCCACCTCTATTTCGAGGTGGATTGCCTCGACTTTGACCTAGATTTTAAGCTCGATTTTTCCTTGATTTGCCTCGAATCCAGCTCGATTTCCACCTCTATTTCGAGGTGGATTGCCTCGACTTCGACCTCGATTTTAAGCTAGAGTTTCCTCAATTTCCACCTCGATATTAAGCTATAGCTGCTCGATATTCACCTTGATTTCCAGTTCGATTTGCCTCGGTTTCCACCTCGATTCCGAGCTCAACTCGCCCCGATTTCCACCTCGATTTCGAGCTGTAGCTGTCTCGATATTCATCTCGATACCGAGCTGGGGTTGCCTCGATTTCCACCTAGCTTTCGAGCTCGATTTTTTCAATAGGGACGCGTCAAGATTCAGGAATATGGCTACGAGCCAGCAACTACAACGGCCAGAAGAGTCATAATCCTGGAGGGTTCGCATGAGAGAACAACGGCGCCACCCTGAGGTGCCTATACCTATACCTATAATGCCTATACCGGCGGTTTCCGAGGTGGCTCAGCTATGGAAAAAAGAGTTATGAGTTTTAGTGGGTAAGAATCCCATACTATCAGGAAGTGCGGCCCTCTTGGTGGCTGTTAACGGCAGGCGTCGTCAGCCGACCCGGTGCAGTTCTTCTTTGACCGCGCGGATTGATGAAGATTCCCATACTCCCTCGTAAATGAAAAAACAGCACACACACATACATCCATACAGACCTTTTTCAAAAACCATTTATTCGTATTCCTGACACCTTAAAATACAATTATAACAGGTTTTTAGAGCATCTCCAAAAATTGCTATCACAAAGCTTCCTCTAGTAGGAAGCAATATTCCTTTGATTCAAGCTGACTAATAAATTAAAAAATTCATTTCAGTATTAGAAATACGTATACAGAATTAAATATAACAGTTAGAGAAAGCTACGCGTTACTTGATGTGCAGAAGTTTTGATACAAATTGTTAAAAAAGTTTCGGTACATCCTTCCCCCTCCTTGACCACTGATCGGTGGTTTTCGATTTCAGGAGGGGAGGAGGTTCGATTGTTTGAACACTGTACATTATAGTACTTGAGAAAATAATTTAACCGTCTATTTGTATATAAATATTCAGTAATTCATTTAATAAAAACCCTCAATGGCCGGACTATCGGAATCCTGCAAATCATTTTTAATTTGCATTATTACTGTACTCATTTACATTTTTATTACTAATGTAGTTTGAATGTGTACATTTTGAAGAATAATATAATAATTAAAATTCTTTATTATTAAATTAATTTCTTACCTAAAATAATGAAATTCCAGTTCTTGTTCTGACATATTTGAAAGATCTAATTCTTCAGCTACTAAGCTCAAATCTTCTGTTAGATGTCTAAAATTATAAATTAGATGGAGATAAGTTATTTAAATATTGTATAAAATTAGTATTAGAGATACTATGACTAGATATAACAAATTTGACCATAAGACCGACACTCAAAGTTAATAAAGTAATTTTTCTTGTCAGATTATTAGTACCGTATGTTTATAAATAGTATAAAACATGACTGTTAGATGATCAAGAGCAAATTTATCGCAACATTTAGCAGACTACCAAATGAGTTTTTTAAATATAAGTACTATTTAATTCTTTTTGAAACGTAATATGGTAGGAGTTAAGGGGGAAGGGTGACAAATGTGACCTTGAATGGCAAGGTGTGGGTTGTATACGTAAGAATACTGTACATATTAATTGTGCACACTTTAGCATTGGTGAAAATTACATATAGATATATCGATCTATGCTAAACTGTGCACAATTAATATGTACATGATTCTTATGTGTACAAACCATACCTTGCTCCTTGAATCTGGCACCTAAAGGTTAAGAGGCATTTGCATTTATACATTTTCTAAAATTCAATTTTTTTCTATTTTATATTTTAATTCTGACCACCCACATTAGAACTGATTCAGGAAAGGCACTTATATTGCGTGCCTTGCCGGAAGATTTCGGAGTCGACCGGACGAAAATCTCGAAGTACTCCAGACAAATCCTCGCTGTTTTTCCGACCCAACCAGACCTTACGCGGCTCCGAACAATTAAAATTCCGTGACCGGCCATTAGTGCCGATGTCAGGCTGACCATTAAGCTCCACTATTGGTTAGGCTAGTAATAGTGAGGTGTAATAATTGGAGATAATCGATCCCACTTCCCTTTTTTTGGAGTCGTTGTAAAAACCTATCATAGAAAGACTGCGTCGGGCTGGTTGGCGATCCCTGCCGCCAACAGATACCAGGAAACCGTCGTTAGGCATTACTTCGAGGTGGCGCCGTTGTCCTGTCATCCGGACCCTCCTGGATGATGGCTCTTCTGGCCGTTGTACTTGCTGGCTCGTAACCTTGTTCCTGTATCTTGGCGTGTATTTTTCAGTGTTTCTACGCGCTGTCATCTTCTATGTATATGTGTGTAACATTTATTTTTCTTGTCAATGTCGTCATTTTCTTTGCGTCATCCTTTTTTTTTTATTTCTTGTTCCTCTTCTGTTCCACACAGCGTAGATCTTTGAGAACTTCAGTTCCGTAGGAACTTGTTGTCTGCTATACTGCCTCTAATATGAGCATGGATTCTATTAGGTTCTCTGGTATAATCCCCCGTCCAATTTCGGCCCCCCATGTTCTGTGCGAAGAATACATGCTCATGTTTAAATCTATGAAGATACGCCCGGTCGTGTCCTGAACGTCTGGGTCAGGCAGTAATTTATTTCTCCATGCGGGTGTTGTTAGATGAGTCCCATAGCAAGTGCCACCAGAATAGGCTATTGGCTATCTGATTCCTTCTTAATACCGCTGCACTCAGCGTGGCCGATCCTTTGTGCCTGTATATTGTTCTTCTCTTCTGCTAGTACTTCCATAGGTAACATCTCTGCAATGACACAGACGGCATCGTCAGATACCGTGCGGTAAGCGCTGGCAACCCGTAGGGCACTTAGACCGTTGACTGATGCCAACTTCCGTTTACATTCATGTATCTTGAGGGCATCCATCCAGATGACAATGCTGTGTGACGTGGTAAATTAATAAATGACCTAAAAACGAGGAAATATATTTTTCCCGTACCACGGACACAAGTTTATTTAAATGGATTAATAAAGAAATAAATTTACACTATTATTTCGGTCGCTCGCTCGCTCGCTTCCGGATTTTGTACAAAAGGAGATTCCGCCTAATCTTTCTTTATTCGGGAAAAATAAAGATTTTAAACGCGAAAAATTCAACGCTGACGGGAGCTCACTCGACTATCGTATTCTCTCACGCTCTCGCTCTCTCTCTCTCTCTCATTCCGATGCTGTCCGGTGAGTAGACAAGCCGTATCTTAATTCGCTCTACCTTTAGACTCGCATTTCTGCTTTCTTTGTCCTCGGGCTTTTTATTTGCAGTTCATCCTGCGTGCGCACTATCGCAGTACATCACAGCGTTGTTTTACTTTGCTGCGAATGGACTGCGAAACTGATTTTTTTACTGGCCTTTTGTTGCTGTTCTTACTTCAATTCAGACCGGGAGTCGTCGAGCTGACTGTCAACCTCCGATACCTGATCGACTTTTAGTTCATCTGGCCATCATTCCACATCAGGTATTAGTGCATAGTGAATCTGCGCGTAGTTAAGTTTTTAATCTGCATCTTTCGTTTTATTTAAATTTAAAATCGTATTTTGACTCCGAATCAGTTAACGTCGGACAGCTGTGTGTTAGTGCGCTATGTAAACATAGGCCTATTTGTATATCTAAACAGTGATCGTTGCGGCATATACACTTAGTCTCATGACATAGCATTTAAATCGCCGACTATTAAATTTTAAATTTTAAATCGCCGACTCTTGCCCAACTGATCATCTGTTGGTACTAAGTTTTATTTCACATTGGTGACTCAGTAGACTTAAATTTTGCGACTATTACTGCACAGTTTTCTTACTTCTAGACACTTAACATGAGTATTATCTATTTTTAAATTTTCACACTACGAATTGTCTGCACTCTTCTGTTTAGTTTTGTTTAAGTTTTAGTTTAGTTTTTAGTCTTAGTAAGTTTCTTAGTCTTAGTAAGTCTCAGTAAGTTTTAGTTTTAATCTTATGACAAGTCTATTTTGTTTTAAAATTTGTTTTATATTATTGGATTAATACGTCCAGCTTTGCATATCGGGAGAGATCAGTTGATCAAAAATCTCTATTAATTGTACTCGTCCATATGCAAGTTTCGACACCAGTGCGCTTTAGAGCTTACATTTAGCATCTAGCAGCGCGTTTAGTTCCGTTGCAGAATAAGCCGAACTGCGCACATTGCAAGAAATGTATCGAAAACGGTAAAATAACTTGCAATGGTTGTCAGCGTTATTTGTACAAAACTTGCATAATTAAATACATTAGTAACCCTGTAATGTACAAAAGTACATTAAATTCATCGCGATAATATTACGGAATAATATTCGGAATATTGTCTCGATGTGAGCTTCTAACATCAAGTGGCGCCGAACCTCGCAAGTAAACATGCCTCGGCGTGTTTACAATGCCAAGGCCGGCGCACACCGCATTCCTTTCCCCAAACTCGCCTCATTTAAGAGCACGAAAAATCGTGCATGAGTGCGAGTGAGAGGGAAGGCGGGCCCCACTCTCTCGCATGGGTGCGATAGAGAGAGATAACTTATTGCGCGCGTTTCTGCACGCGGAGGCGCCGCCCACCAATCCTCCCGGTTCTAGGGAAAACAAGCGGAGGGGGAATCGGACGGTGCGGCCATTTTGCGACACGCCGAGAAGAACTCAGCAATGCGGCCGCGCGCTGCTCGCCGATAAGCGAGCATGAGTGCGAGCGAGAGGGCCGATCGCAAGGAGGGCTCGCGATTGCAGTCGGCCCGCTCGCTCGCCAGTATCGATCGGATCTTCAAAGAAGCCGCACGGAATTTACACGACTACCAGCTAGATCGCCGCACCGAGCGCAAGTATTTTTCCGGAGCCAATTTAGCTGTCGAACCTTCGCTCTTTGTTCGGGTTGGAGTGCGGGTACGTGGGTGTTCGCGGGTTTCACAACTGCTTCCACGGAGGGCGCGGAACCTCGGTGATAAGTGAGTGGGTGCGCGCGAAAATTGACATTGGGCAGTGTCGAGGCAGGGGCCTCCACTGCCATTACTTCAGCGAGAAAGACAGGTTGGAGTGGCGGGTGGCCTCCGGGTGCCCTCGCTGAGCATCGGTTGGAGCGGCGACAGAGACCTCCGTGCCCTCGCCGGGAAAAACACATAGGTGCAAGTGGGGTCCTCCTGGCATCGCCAAGAGAGGAGAGATAAGGAAGCGAAAAAGGAGCTGCCAGCGGCTCGGGTAAGTCGCGTCATATTTTGTAGTTTATCGGAAATCGGGAGTGCGAAGAAAACCTCACGCGTCGCGTACAGCCGGAGCATCCCGGCTCCGGTTCTTCCGTTCGGTCGGCCTCCCCGGAGACGGATTCTCTGGGTAGAATTAAGACTAAAAATTAGTAATTTCGTTGCCAGGAAAACGATGCGGCGTCACACCGTCCGCAACGTTACAACCCGAAGGCAATCGATTGCTGCCTTAGTACATTAAGCTCTTGCTTCGATCAGCTAAACCGGGCTCCGCTCAACGCGAGAATTTGCCATTCGTCTAACTTATCGGCTCAGGCGCAAGCTTCGGCATTTGATTTAGGTCGCGGATTTGATCCTAGCGCAGCTGATTCCGCAACGCAGATCGAGACGTCATTATCGCCCCGCAGCCTGTGCGATTCTCGATCCGCTTCCTTATCCGTAAGCCCTACTGAAAGCAGCAATAATATTGAAATCAACGACATGAATACTGAGCCCATCACATCAGTGCCCCAGAATTGGGCGAAACTCCCTCCAGCTGAGCAGTCTGGCATACTCCTGGAGATTTTGCTGCGGAATCAAACCATCTTGCAAACGCTGGTTAGCCAACACACACAGTTGCTCCATAGGCTTGAATTACATGATCAGCGGCTTGTTTCGCACGACCAGCATATAGCTACTTTCATTCAGCTAATCATCTGAGGTTACGACGAGCCATGCTCTCGGAGCCTCAGCACTTTTCGCCTTTCAATTTGGCTAGTGCAAGGAAACGTTAAATCGCTACGCGAACATCTCCAAAAAGTCAGTGACCTCTTGGTCAACAAAGACATTGACATCCTTTCTACTTGTGAATCCTGGCTGACCCCGGTTGTGTCTGATAGCGTAATTATGCTCGATGGATATACAGCTGTTCGAAATGACAAGGGTTTAACATGGGGTCCTCAAAAGGCTGCGCTTCAGAGCGAACGTTCTAAACTGGAGCCTCAAGAAACAGATTGTCTCGGCGCTTATTCTCCCGCACTTTGATTATGCCTCACTAGTATACTGCGATCTCACAGCTTATCTGGATCTCAAGCTTCAACGATTGCAAAACCAATTGGTTCGCTTCATCTTTAAATTGAAGAAAAATGCCTCGCTGAGGGGTTATTACCAGCGTTTGCATTGGCATTCCATTGCAACTCGCAGCAAGTATTTTATGGCAGTACCATAGACTTATAGAGATAGACTGCACCTCCTGCCTAAAGCGCTGAGGACAAGATAAAAGAGAGAGGGCAATGGCTGGAGTCGTGCTCTCTCCTGCATGATAAGCATTGCGATTAAAAGTCGGGTAATTGCGCAATTTTATTACAGTAACCCGCTACAATTCGTGTATTTCCTCATAGATGCTCTACATTAAACTACGTGCGCCCTGTACCACCACTTTACTCATGCGCTTACCCAGTCTCGCTATTTCACTCATTTATTCGTTTACCATCTACATATTGTTTGCATCGCTGCGTCGTATTTAATTTCGCGCAAACGTAATATGTTTCCAGTGTTAATGCGTACCGTCTTATTGTTGCATCATCAATGTAAAATCAGCGTTCTACTTGCGTGTTTAATTGCATAGTTCTACTAGTCAGCTACTGCTAACTTAATACATCGTATTTGTAAAAATTGTTTTTATTAGGCTAAACTACTGTGTTCGGGTCTATACCAAGCTTCACTACATTATTGCGCTTATATATACTCTATTTTTAATGAACCATGTATATTATATATAATACTGTATCAGCTATTGTATCTTGTAATAATTATCAAATGCTATACCGTTAGATTTTACCCCTAGCAAATAAACTGAATTGAAATCTCTCTCTCTTTCTCTCCCTCCCTCCCTCCCTCCCACCCTCTCTCTCTCTCCCTCCCTCCCTCCCTCTCTCTCTCTCTCTCCAAAAATTGCGATGAGAAAAAGCCCGGTTCTACGACTTCTCTCAAGAAAAATGTAGTTTTAAACACGAATAAAATAAGGACGAATGAACTGTTCACAGAGAAAGCGAAGCTTAAAAACCTTCTAGTCATATCAAGTAACGTAGATCTTGCTAAACTCAACATTGTTCAAGAAGACTTTGCATTTGCTGTCTTGGGTTCGCTTTCATCTACCTTAACACCTGAGAATCTTTCATTAGTCCAATCACTGACATCCAAGAAAGAAGGAGACGATTCGAGGAATGCCACCGCTTTGCTGGTTGAGCTTTCCAGTGCTCATTTACGCAAACAAATTTTAACTGCAAAATCTAAAGTAACAGGCTTCAGCTCTAGGGATCTTGATTCTAAGCGCTTCAGCTGGGTTTCTACTCTGCCTGTAGCCTCCATTTATTTAAATGAATACTTAATTAAAGAAGATTATATTTCTTTTAAAAAACTTAGATATCAAGCAAAAATCTTAGGCTTTAAATTTGTTTGGCATAGGCAGGGTAGATTCCTTGTGAGAACAAATGAAGGCAGTGAAACCCATACTTTCAAAACTAGCCAGGACCTGCAGTCGATAGCTGCACTCTATTTTAAAGACGCAAATAGGGATTCGAGAACGACAGAAAAAACAGGAAAAGCCGATCAAATGAAATCTCCCGGCAAAAATTCCAAGAAGTGCCCCACAGAAGAACTTATTGAAGCTAGGCTAGAGTCACTTGCATCCAGCGTGGACACCGTAAAACAGTCAAAGGCTGCGAAAATTAAAACTAAAAATAAAACTAGTAAGAATAACAAAAATAGTTCTTCCGACCAAAACGCAAATAGTGGCTCTGTTTGACTAGATGCAGCCGCTGGAAGGCCAGGGGGAACCAGGAGTTGGTTAAGTGTTGGTTTTCTCAACGTCAATTCTCTGAGAGCTCACGTTGAGCAAATCAGGCTTCTTTTTGATGGTTTTTCCTATGACCTTTTTGGAGTTGTTGAGACTTGGTTGGGCCCTGTAGTTTCAGACGAAGTCGTGCAGATAAAAGGTTTTACAATAATTAGACAAGATCGCAACGTTAACGGAGGCGGTGTAGCTTTAGACGTACGTACATAATTAAAATGCAAGATTTTGGCAAGCTCGAACACAGGGGGGAAAAGAAAAACCCGGGGCTCCGGAATTCATCTTCTGCCAAATTCAGGATGGAAACTCTCCTCCTGTGTTCATAGCTGTGATTTATAGACCACCAAAAGTAGCTTTCACCAAAGATCCAGACTTCCTCGATAAGTTACGTACGTTTTCATTTGACTATAGTCATAAAGTAATAATGGGCGATCTAAATGCCGATCTTCTGAGAGTGATGATGCCAAATTTGTTCGCAAATTATCGGCTGAACTTTCGTTACAGCTGGTCCAGCACGGTCCCACGCATTTTACTCCCACGTCTCGCACCTGGATCGACATAATGTTCGTTGATGATAACGACGCCATACTTGAGCACTGTAGCACCCCGGCGACTTTTCATACCAAACACAATGTCAATGGCCTACAAAACATGCTCTCATTCAGTCAAATCTTTTGAATATCGTGATTTTAAAAATATTTCAGTTACTGCTTTGACTGAATACTTAAACAAAAGTGATTGGTCGCCCTTTGATGCTTTAGTTATCGACGTCGAATCGGCTTTGAGTTGCCTCCGGGATAATCTCACGGCGGCCCTAGATAGCTTGGCACCGCCGAAGCAAATAACTCCAAAAAAGGGTAGACCGCCGTAGCACGGAGCTGGCCCAGTTGATTCGAAAACGTAATGCTCTATATCGTCGGTATTCTCGAATAAAAGACAGTACGTTCCTGGAAAAATTCCTAACCCTCCGCAAACAGACGGACGCCATGACTGAGACGGACAAATTACTACCTAATTACTTAAAACTAATTACTACCATAACCGATTATTCGACACCTTACAGAATAACAATGTCTGGAAGGAACTAAAAAACTTAGGTCTATTAACAGGATGCGATGAGGAGTTGGGTAGCTTTTCGCCGGGTGATCTGAACAAGTACTTTGCTGGTGTGTCGCGTTCCCCTCTTGACGACATGGACGCACGGCTGAAAGCAATTTCTGAAGCTCCCTTAGAGGGATTCACTTTAAAAGTGTCAATGCTAGTGACATCATCCTAGCAATTTCGCACTTCTCGTCTCAAGCAAGGGGTGTCCACGGCATACCGCATAGTGTTGTGGTGAAGTCACTACCGGTGATTAGTCGATATTTAGTTAAATTATTCAACTCCTTCTTCTACACCGGCAAGTTTCTTGCACTATGGGGAAAAGCCCATGCAATCCCCTTAAAAAAGTGCAAAACTCCATCTTTGCCATCAAACTTTCGGCCAGTAGCTCTTTTATGTTTTCTTTCTAAGGTTCTAGAAAAGCTCGCCCACGAGCAATTATACGAATTTCGGAAAAAAATAGCATCTTAGATCCATTCCAGACGGGGTTTAAATCTTTTCACTCAACTGGGACTGCCCTACTGAAACTAACGGACGACATAAGACACGCAATAGACAAAAAACTAGTCACCATCCTACTAATGTTTGATTTCAGTAACGCCTTTGATAAGATCTTACCATCCCGACTTTGTGACCGCTTTGGCAAAATGGGTTTCTCAAGGGCCGTGCTTCTGTGGCTCCATTCCTATTTCTTAAACAGATGTCAAAAAGTTATCATGTCCGGATCCGAGTCATTTTGGATAGTCACTAATCTTGGTGTCCCACAGGGTTCGGTTCTGGGACCCCTTCGCTTTTGTCTACATAAATGACATACGTGACGTACTCCCTTCTGAGAGGACACAACATCTACTTTATGCAGACGACCTGCAAATGTACACGCAGATTGCGTACGAGTATCTAGATGAGGGCATGACGCTGCTCCAGCAGGCGGCGGGCGCGGGGGTGTAATGGGCGCGAGGCGCCTCTCTGCAGCTCAATGCAGGCAAAATCAAAGCTTTACTTTTTGGCTGCCGCAAGTTCGTCTCGGACTTCTATGACAAGGATAGGCAGCAGCCTCCCTGCATTGAGCTAGTAGATGGTGTTCGTGTCCCTTTCTACAGCTCCGCGCTGAATCTCGGTGTTGTGTTAGACTCCACGCTTTCGTGGGAGCCTCATTTGGATGACGTAACCAAAAAATTTAATTGAATTTTATATAATCTCCAATTCTTTCGGAATTACACCACCGAGACTCTTCGCAAGCGGTTGGCAGAGGCATTGTTGTTTCCTTATCTAGACTATTGCTCTGTAATATTGTTGGATGCCTCTCAGGAAATAAAGACAAGAATTCAAGTGTTACAGAATTCTTGTGTGCGATACGTGAAGGGTCTTAGGAGAGACGATCATGTGTCCCCTCATAGGACGAACTTGCAATGGATGCACATTGACACGTGCAGGCAATATTTCCTGTGTCTGTTAATGTACAAGATAATCCGCATCTCTGAACCAATTTACTTAACTCATTTTTTTTGCAAGATTAACGCAACTGCAGGGAGAAACACCAAAGAGCTTGTGATTCCTCTGATGCGCACCGAAACAGGAGTGCGATCATTTAAGGTACAGGATGCCCGCTCCTGGAACTCCCTGCCTGCCCTGATCAGGAATTTACCTTCTCTTAGTAGGTTCAAAACCGCAATTCGGAGGCATTTCCTCGAACTGGATGGCGTAAATGTTTAATTTATTTTGTTTTTGTCCACTTACATATTAGCTTTAAGGTATGAATGTATTTATAGAATGAATGTGTTATATCAGTGTGCGTGTGCTTGTACGAATGTGTGTAAATATTGTATATAGTTTTAAATTTGACTGATAGATATTCTAGTCAAAATTCCAAGTATTTGTATCCGGATTTTATTTTATTTTGTGAGCATTTAAATGATATCACTAATTTTAACAACTTGACTTACTGTGATTTTATAGTATTATTAGTAGTAGAACGACTGTGATATCATTAGTGCAATATTTTTATTTTAATTTTATTTTTACTTATACACAACACAACGTATCAGTGCAATATTTTTATTTTATTTTTATTGTTATTTTTATTTTTTATAAACCTGACGCAATTTGTTTTACTTGTTTTTACTATGTGCGAATTTCAATATGCTCACTATATTATGAATTTTTGTACCCTGTTACAAATAAATATCTCTGTCACTATCTCTCTCGTTGTCTCTCTCGCTTTCTTCAAAGGTCTCTGCCGTTTCGCGAATCGCAATCAAAAATAAGGCAAAAATCTTTTCCGATAATAACTTCCTGATCTAAATTATGAATCGCTTTAAATGTGAATGGTTTTACTACGCCTGCAACTTCTAAAACGATATTTAAAACTCCGAGAGCCTTAATTACTCCCACGTTCACGTTGCGTATGAAGGTATCGCTATCTACTAATTTCTTTTTAAAATCCTCCGCGACCCTCGGCTCGATGAGTGAGAATATTGCTCCCGTATCGAATGAGGCCCGATACGGCTTGCCCTCGATATCGAGGATCAAGAAATCTGGATTCTCTGCACTGGCTCCTGCTACTATCTTCTTCTCGGCGCTACGCAACTCTTCCGCTTTATCGCTACACTCTTCTCAGATTTTTCCCACGCTCTCTTCCAGCATAGTTTGAAGATACCGATCCAAATCCGTGATTGCCTCGTCTAAGAGGGTATTCATCGGCTGATCTTCATGCTGTTTATTCTCCTCTCTGTTGCACACCTTTCTCCGCTTAGCGCTACTCTCTGAAAATTCCCTGGCTGTCAGATTTGGAATTGAATTTCCAAAGACACCGTTTGGATTCGAAAACCAGCAGTTCCGCCCTTTAATCAGCTGAGGTACTGTTAAAGGTTCTTTAACTCTCTATTCTTTATGTATTACCTCCTCTTTCGGCAGCTCCCACTTACTCGCTGGTTTTTGTTCAGCTATCTTCTCGGTTGGCGCTGGATTTCGCTGGGGAACACGCTTTACTTCCTCTGTTCCCCAGCCAGCTCGTCTCCCATCCTGGTTCGTAAAGAGGCGCACCTTGTACATGTTTTAAAGATGACGTTGGGGGCGTCGCACACTTGGCACGACACTCGCGGCATCTGTGGTTGCCTGCTGTCTGGACAATCCCGAGCCGAATGCCCTTTCCTTTGACACAAAAAGCATATGATTTCCGGGTAATCCAAAGCTCGGTGTCCGGGCTTCTGGCACTGCAAACAAGCTCCTGGGAACATGTTCAGTGGAGCTAGTCTTTGGGCTGGCTTAGTCTGAGTGAAGCCCGCTGAAGGCCTCGTAGCCGCCCGCTGCTTGGTTAACCAGGTACGAGGAAGCCCCAGCTGCTTAGTCATTAAACCAGCTGCTCGGTTGGTCATTATTCCTATTTGAATTAAATCCGGTGCTATAATTCGGCGCTACTCGCTGATCTTGGAATGCCCTCGTCGGGAGGGCATTCTGTTGCGGAAGTAAATAGTTCACTTGGCCACCAGCGGCCGATCGAACTTGCTCCTTCAACTCCCCTCCTTTCGGAGATTCGTTGTTCTTCTCCTCAGACTGGCGCCAAGCTTTCAGTTTTCTCTCGTTGTTACTCTTCACTCTCTCCTTTTTCGATGTCTTCGGCTGATCCGCAGCTTTAACAGCTGAGATTTTCTCCTCTCACACTGACGCTATCTTCGTCCTCATAGAAGCGCCCAGAAATGCGGCGTCAGGTACTCGTATTTTCGCTGGAGGCGGTGCAGGCGCATAACGACTGTCTAAATCCTTCTGACGTTCCAAGCGCCTTCCATATTTCTCAATATCCTCCATGCTATCGACTAGTTTGTCTAAAATAGCATTTCGCTACTCTAGTATCAAACCCCTATACGCAAAATCGACCTGCTCTCACTTAGATGGCGCCATCCTTAATCGCGACACGATGTACTTAAATCTCGACAGATAACTCGCTATTTTCTTGCCCTTTCTCTGCGTTCGCTGTTTTAAATCATCGAGCAAATCCTCCCGATCGTATTCGCCGATAAACTGATGCCTGAACGCCTTCCGAAATTCCTTCCAATTTCGCTATCCGACATTAAAGCTCCCTGACGACAATCTTCGACTTGTTCAAGAAATTCTTCCGGATCCTCGCGTTTATCCTCGCCGCTAAATATTATTCCCCAGCTTTTAAGAAATGTAACCGCTTGCAGCTTATTCTCGCACTGCCCTCTACTAACACAACTGCCCGATCGGACAGCTGTTGGTTCGTCCTCAGAGGTACAGCTGGATACTCTCCTCGCGGTTCCCCCCTTCCTCATTGGCGACACCTGATCACTATCGTCGCTATCCGAGCTACTGGCGCGTTTAGAAAAACTTAAATTTCGCTTCGAATCTACAAAATCGATTTTCTTTACTCTCTGTTTCGATCCCTCTTTATTTACGCGATTTGCCGACTCCGTTTTAACCGCTCTCTTATTAATCGGTGCTTTAAATTGGTTGCGCGTCACCTGATTCACGTATCTCATTTTCGCCCTGGCTAATGCACCTACTAGCGCTAATCTTCCTGGGATTGCGGTGCGATAGTCCTCCTATCCATAGGCGCTAAATTATTTAAATTCTTAACCCTCTGTTCGTAAACGCGCTCCTCCTCCTCGGTTTGAGTCGATTGATCGCTAGTCGCCGGCCGTATTTCGTCGAAATTTTCCACTGGAGTATGCCATCGCCGCTTCTGCCTGAGCGGGGCTTCCTGCCGTTCGCTTATGCGATCAGCTGCTTGGATGCCACTGGCGTTTGACCAGTTAGAGGCACTTGATTTTCCGCTAAGCGCGCTACTCCTGACACTACTGGCGCTAAACCTACTCCACGCATTAATCTCGTAGAATAGTATTCCCAGGCAGCAGGATTTTGACTGTAAAAATCCTACACGTTCTCATCTAACACAATGTGAGGGGTTCGGGACTGAACTTCCCGGGTCGAAAACAGTTCACCCGACACTGCAATAGAAAACCGGATTGCAGTGGCTTGCGTCGTCATCACCGTTGTCGTTGTACACGTCGATGTAGATGTGGTGAAGACCGGTGGCCCATAAACTTCGATTTGGGCCACCCGATTAACCGGCGCGACTCGCTTCGCTCTAGTCTAGGTAGTTGCTGCGCGTCTCGTTGCTTGCGCGTCTTCCTTTTTCTCTTCTTCGGCGATTTTTTTGCTTGTCCTTTTTTTACATACTTTTTTATTACTAACAAGAAGAGTATATGACATTCGAGTGACAGATTGCACCCAAACTGACTCATATGTCTCTCCTTAGCCTAGCGATGACTTACTTGAAGTTTTAGAGCCTAACGCTCACCTAGTCCCCAGATATTTTAATGTAGCCTTAGATCTCGACTACGATTACACCTACCCTAGACGATCCCAGCAAAATATCCTTTTAGGCCTTGCATTGCTTCTGTATCCACTTCCTATAATTGCAATAAGTATGTTACAGCTATTATACATTATATTTATGCATAGCAAGCTTAATTAAGTTTAATTAAGCTTTTGGACGCATTAAGTTTACGCTAAAAAATCAATTTTTTAGCATAATACTTCCCTACTTGTTGGTTGGCCTATTCTTAGTTGAATCAACAGGTTATTCTGGATTACTCAAAACAGTTTTAAGATTTTCTTCTTTAGAGCATAACTTTTAGGTGCAATTTCCTATAGATTATTTTATTTTGTTGAATGATGGTTTCTATTTATTGATTTCGCTTTGAACAAATAGATAATGTGTCAGCCAACGAATGAAGTAAACAGTAGCAGCTGACGCGCCTGCAGTGTTACATTACAGTACATGTGCCATAACATTAGGGTGCATTCTCATTGTCGAATCCTAACTGTTCTGACGGATCATAGACGTAACATTCTATGTATTTCGTAGTACATTTCATATTATGAATCAGAAAATTAAAAAAATAAAGCGTTATTCATTTTTAAGAAATTTCATTAAAAATTCGTTTTTTTTTATTTTATTATTAAAAATTAAGAATTGAAAATTTTTTATTTTCATTCTAATGAATGCTTTTATACATTCTTTGATACTTCTAGAGCACATTCCTGAAATAAAAAAACATTAGTTTTTTTGGTGATTTTTGAGTGTACCCTACCCTTAAAATATCTGGGGACTAGGGGAGCGTTAGGCTCTAAAACTGCATGTAAGTCATCACTAGGCTGAGGAGAGACATATGACTCAGTTTGGGTGCAGTCTGTCACCCGAATGTCATATACTCTCCTTGTAAGATACAAGATAATTAAAAGCACCGAATTTCTTTTATTTTGCACCCTACCTTTACAACTAGCTGAAAAATATCTCAGTGAAAGCTCATGTATAAGGTTTCCAAAATTAAAAATATATCTAAAACGCTTCGAAACAGATTTTTGGACTTATCCATGGGCGAGGGGGGGGGGGGGGGCTAGCACAACCTAATAGGCAACTCCCAAAGTTCAGAAATTGACTTTTTATTATCTAAGTATTTTAACAGCTCGGGAACTGATTCATGTGAGAAATTGTATCTTAAACTCACATGAAATCTCACGTGATATTCTTTAGCTGGGCAAACAAATTCAAAAGCTAAAGTAATAATGATATAATTCTGATCAGCTGAACTCAATAGGTTAAATAATTAAATAATTCACATGCTTCAATAAATACTTTAAGTTATAATAATAAAGTTAAGTATTGAATGTTAATAGTACTAACGATCTGTCATGAAGTAAATTATCATCTTGAGTAATTTTAATCTGGCTTTGTGGAGTATAATGATGATGGGAAATGCTACTTTTAGGATGATGAGGACCACGAAAATTGAACACAACTGGTAAATCTATTCCTACAAGAAATATAAGCTCCACCTTCATCTGAAATATAAGAATAATATAAATATATATATTATTTTTTAATTTGAAAAAATAATATTTAACACTTTAAATTTGAGATAATTGTACTGTTGAAAATATACATGTTATATTGCGCGAGAACGAGAACCTCAGCGCGACACACACACACATACATGTACACGTATTCTCCCCACACGAGGATACAGAAATGACTTGGGCCCAAGCGGTAGCAGCGACTCACGTCTAACATTCTATGTCTTTCCTGGAATAGCTCCCGTCAGAGAAAGCACGCGGTGCTTAGAGCTCGCGCTCTGTATATAGTATATTTAATAAACTCTAGTTTAATTTTAACGTCTCGAGTGATTTTCTTCAACCTTCCACCTTTTATTTTAACGTGGTAGCAGAGCGTGGTTGTTCTCTCCTCTTTCTACACAACCTTCTGGGAGCGTAGAAAAGGCTCAGGGGGAAAGTAATGAAAACGGAAGTTCGTTAAGCTTATGGAAAGAAATGGCGGTGACTCGGAAAGAGAATTGAAAGTGAGTAAAATAAAGGAAGAGTCAGTTGAAATTGAAGAAGAAAAATTCGGAAAACGATTTGTAAATATAGTAGTAGTTATTGCAACACTTTGACGAGACCCAAACAATACCCCCACCAAGACCACCAGAATGTTCGGCGGGGGCGATGGGTCTAGTCAAAGTGTTGCTTCAGCATTTTTTTAATTGTAGAGGTGGAGGAGGACATCTCTCTCTCCAACCCGATTTTCGGCAGTTGGGAAGGGATCTACCTCTCTCTCTCTCTCTCTCTCTCTCTCTCTCTCTCTCTCGCCGATCAGAGCAACCGTAACTCGCAAAATCATTCGGTTTATTACAATTTTTCACTTTTATACACTTCGGGAGGTCTAATTATGCTTAAATCCGAAAGTGACAAGTAATTGTTTATAGGCTTATATCTCTAAAACTTACAGTCCGAAAATTGTTATTTTAGGTTCTAATTTGTTAATTAAGCGTCGCCAAAGTGAATCAATAAACAAATTTTGAAAATTTTTAAATTTCAAATTTTTTTTATCGAATCAGGTAGATGATGCTTAATTAACAAATTAGAACCAAAAATAACAATTTTCGGACTGTAAGTTTTCGAGATATAATCTTATAAACAATTGTTTATTGAAGAGTATAAAAGTAAAAAATCGTAAAAAAACGAATTTACTAACACGTAATATAATGTAAACACACACACACACACACACACACACACACACACACACACACACACACACACACACGGAAAGGGAAACTGATGCGCCCTGGCAAGACGTGGTTACGAGGAAAGCAAAAAAAAAGGAGGCAGAAAGGGACAGTAGAGGTAGTTCTGGTGCCAAAAACCAACAGGGGGCGA
>JAWWML010011621.1:0-28520 GCA_035047165.1 Ormyrus rosae | reverse complement strand
TTAAAATCGTACACCCGATATCTTGAGTTACTATAAAAAAATGGTAATTCTTACTCGTTTTTTTCTCTCAGTGTAGAAAAAAGAAATGCTACTTCACTTACTGAGGCGCTGTGGAGATAGCAGCGTTCCTAAAATCGGAAAGCAGCACTATCAAAAAAAGATTACGTATCCGTCGTAGTAGAGCTGCTTTCAGAAAAGTTTTTCCGTGCAGTTTATCGATTTTAAGTGAGTTCTACCTACCGCGTGTTTTATGCGTCGATATTAAAAAACTTTCTTCCGCGAAAAAACTTCCGAATAATTTCCATTTATATATATTTTGCCTCTAATATTAAATGCAGATATAAGGGCTGAGTAGCGCATTTCCTATTTTTACATAAAACTTAATGTTTCTTTTTTTATTTTTATCCAATTAACTCTGAAATAACTGCAATAATTAATTATTCCTGCAGCAAAAAGAAGCGCTATTTAATTTCTTAATCAAAAAAAAAAAAAAAAAAAACGTAAAAAGCTAACAAATTCTAAATTCAATTAATTAAAGCGGATATATTGATAGAACTTTTATTTATCTTATTAACTGTTTTAAGAAAACCCTCCCTTCTGAACATTCAACGAAATTGGAACCGCTCCGAATCCCGCCGATCTCCGCAGAGGTCAAACTCCACGTCTTCGTCTGCGCGTCGATTTCTGCTCGGTGCTCGCGTACACAGCACGCGATACCCATCATCCGCCGGCAATTGGCGCACGCGTCGCTCGCAAGTGACGCAACCGCGAGCCGCGCCGTGCCCCGAGCGCGCGGCGAATTTCAGTCGGCGCCCAGCTGCGAAGATGGGATCCCCTGGCCTCGCGTTCCTCAAGCGCCTAGGAGGCGCCAGGCGTCTTGCTACCGGAGCTGCCAAGGAGCCCAGGAAGACGTGTCTTTATGACCTTCATGTGGATAATAATGGTAATTGTGAATTTTTTTTTTTTATTCGTAATATTGTTAAGTTTTGGACGGATTGTTTCAGGAGTGGAATCGTTGCTAAAATTTTTTGGTTAAAAAGATATTTTTTGATTATAAATTAATGTCAATTACGGTATTTCTGAAAAATTGTTATGTCACGTAAAGTTATGATCCTTGTCACATTTTAAAAAATAGTTTCTAGATTAATGACAACTATTAAACTGTGTTTCAATTATTTAAGAGAGCATTAATAAAATTACTACAATTCTCTATTTTTAGTTTGCATTACGATCATAAGAGCATATTAAGGAAACTTACGGTAATCAGCTGTTTCTGTAATACAGACATTAATCTACGCTTCTCTAGACAATCGGCTAAAGATGTATGATACTCACTTTCATTTCTTAATGATGTTATATACTCCTCCAGCCTTATAACCGCAGTGCATTTTTAAACTGCTAATATTTTTATGCATAATTAATGACGTGGAAATTAAAATGGTATTGTAATTAAAAATTTTTAATAGATTGACTCAATCTTCGGAGGATTATATCTGTATAAACATCTTTTCAATTACTGCATCGGTTTAATGGAATGATGACTGATGATTGAATGTAAACGAAATTGATGATAGAATGCTATCCGCGAATGAATGAATTGTTTCGTGAAATTCACATTGCTCGACGCATGAAATATAACTGTAAACTCAAAATTAATTATTTAACCCAGTAAGCAATAAATTAATCGTAATTTTTTAAATTCAATACAATTTTTAATTCTTATTTTATAATTATTTTATCATTCAGAAAGGTTTCTGTTAATATTATGTTGGAAGTTATATAAATACGTGTTCATATTACATATAACCGAATATTAAATATAACCGAAGTCCGTAAACAGAGAATTCTTGAATCGTATTTCCACAAAAAACATGTGATAAGGCGTAAAGCAGATACTACAAAAACTGCTGTGACGAAACCGCGTAATAAAACTATAACAACAACTAGTCTTAGATTAAGTAATCCAATACAAATGAGCAACATTACTATACAACAACTATCCTGTCATTTGAACATAGATACATACGTGTAATAATATCATATTTATCGATAATGATGGATACGTCACATACATATAAATTTTGAACCAATTAATCTTAATAGTACACTGGAAATGAATAGGAGATCTTACATTTCTTATAGGCGGAATTCTGTTTTAGCTCTAGAACTAGATAAATCTATCGGAATGAAGCACAAACTAAATTTTCTGCGATAAACGCGAAGAGAAACTTTGATAAATTTACGCCAGTCACAAGTTATAATTTTAGACAGTAAATTTAACCATAACACATTTGAATACATTATTGGCTTTCCTGTAAAACGAAAATTTATTAAAATGTGATGACGATAAATCGAAAGAAAAAAATTATGGCAATTATATCTATATTAAATGCGTATTCTACATACTGATTTTTATATTCGTAAAGTATTAAATTACGATACAGAGCGTGTAACAGAAATACGGTAAAACAAACTGTACCTAAAAACGTAACTCTGCCTGATTCTCTTTTTATATTTGGACAGTGCAGTAATCGTATTTTACGCTCTCATCGAAAAAATATCGAACCCAGGACGCGCGTCAGTTTTACGCACTTGTCGCGTAATACGCCGTTGTACACCCTTTTCAAAACCTCTAAAAATTTCTTTCACAGGCAAGATAGTGGATTTCGCGGGCTGGCTCCTTCCGGTCCAGTATCGAGATGCGATCGCCGCGTCTCACCAGCACACGCGAACGCACGCGTCTCTCTTCGACGTCGGCCACATGTTGCAGACGCGAGTAAGCGGCCGAGACGCCGGCGAATTTTTGGAATCCGTGACGACGGCCGATTTGCAAGGGCTCCCACAGGGTGGCGCCGGACTTACCGTTTTCACGAACGATCAGGGTGGAATATTGGACGATTTGATTATCACGAAGGACGAGAACGATAGGTTCTTCGTTGTGTCCAATGCTGGAAGAAGGGACGAGGACACGGAACTTTTACTTAAACGGCAGGTGGGGAGATTCAAAAGCGTGATTTAAAACAAGATAATTAAAATTATTTAATGATAGGATACCAGCTTTATAACTTTTTATGAAAAGCATCAACAAAATTGTCCTCGAATATTTAAATAACGCATTAACTGCATTATATAAACAAGTATTTTAAGCTAAACTACCTGTTTACAGAGCGAAATGAAGTCCCAGGGCAAAGAGGTCAACATCGAGTTTCTGGATCCTCTCGAGCAAGGTCTGATAGCCCTTCAGGGTCCGAGCGCCGCCACGGCACTTCAATCCCTAGTCAGTATCGACCTGACGAAACTGAAGTTCATGAACAGCGTGGAAACGCAGATCGACCAGCGTAAGGTCAGGATATCGCGCTGCGGTTACACCGGCGAGGACGGATTCGAAATATCCGTACCCGCGGGTCACGCGAGGACCATCACGGAGATGATCCTCGCTAAACCGGACGTCAAGCTCGCGGGCCTCGGCGCTAGGGACAGCCTCAGGTAACCATTTATTCTTGTGTTTGACGGATTATTCGCAATTGGGCCGGATTTTAATTTCATTGTTTTTGCAGGCTGGAGGCTGGTCTGTGTTTGTACGGACATGATATTTCGGAGGATACGACACCTGTTGAGGCAACGTTATTATGGCTTGTCGGTGAGTGTATAGTAATTGCATGATTTGTCAATCTTTTGTGCGCAACAATTTATTGACAAATTATTAATGATCGAATTAAACAAATTGTAATCAAGAAATGGAAAAAAATCTGGGCATGCAAAAATTATCTGTTAAAGTTTTTAGTCTATCCATTACTAAAAATTATAGACATTTTTCTTAAAGGGCCCTTAATTTTTATGTATTTAGAATTTTTTAATGTCAGTCTAACTTTAACGCTGAATTGATAACAAATTTGTGAATTTTTAGCAAAGCGACGTAGAGCCGAAGCAAACTTCCCAGGTGCCCAGCGAATTCTGGACCAAATAAAAAACGGTGTGACAAAAAAACGAGTTGGTCTAATGCTTGGCCAAGGACCTCCAGCCCGTGAAAATGCAAAAATTTTAAGTGAAGCAGGTGAGCCCATCGGAAAAGTCACTTCCGGTGGTCCCAGCCCCAGTCTGGGTAAACCAATAGCCATGGGATATGTTCCTCCGGAAATGGCCAAAGCAGGCACCAATGTACTTGTTGAAATTCGAAGTAAAATGTACAAGGCTATTGTTACCAAGATGCCCTTTATCAAATCCAATTACTATACTGGCAAATGATGTTGGATGAAAATGAATAATGGTTAATGTCAAGAGAGGCGGAAGGACTCACTGTTTAATTTAAGCTTCTTTGAAAGTGCGATAATTTGTAATATACAAATATAAAGTTCAATATTTTGTTGTGACTATTAGGAGTTTTATGTACAAAAAATATTTCTGCAATTTTTTTAATTAATTTTTTTAATTGATACATCTTCTTTAATAATAGTTAACGTAAATTAATTGTAAATATTAAATAGAACTGCTCTTAAATCTATTTTTCTAATAAATCTGTGAAGTTTAATACTTACTTGTACATATATTTTACCGATTGAAAATTATAAAATTATTAAAATTATAAATTATATAATTTAAATAATTGATAAAAATTATTAGAATAAAAGTTATAACTAAAAATAAAATCTTTATACCAAGTAAAAATAATTTATCTAATTTTATATAAAGATTTTATATAAGTTTTGTAAAGATTTGATTCTATACAATTTATATAAAATTTTTATATAAAAGCGCAAAAAATATGAGCTACTCTAATAGTCATCGGTTGCTAATTTTGATGTGAGAGGTTGAAATTGAAACTTTCATCTTAACGTTTTTATCTCTCACGTCAAAATTAGTGATCGATGACTATTACAGCACATATTTTTTGCATTTTTATATAAAAATTTTATATAAATTGTGTAGAACCAAGACATCAACTACCAGATCTATTTTATATGAGAACATTCAAATTCATTAAAACTTTAAATTAAATATGAAATAAAATTTGAATCCAACTTTTGGCCAATATATTGTGCTAATATTCATAAGAAATAAGAATTTTTTATTCTACAAAAAAATTTTTTAAATATTTCAACTTTACCTTTTTAATCGTCGAAGAAGAAAGCTATATATTAATATGGAAATTCAATTTGCTCCATAAATAACTCGAAATAGACCTTAGCTTAGATTTCACAAATTGCACACTTTTTAAAAAAGAAAATTGCTTACTTTAAGGTTAAATTAATAAAAACTATAAAAATTCTCCTTTCATTAGTTTATTAGAATTCTAATAACTAGTTTATTAAATATTGTCTTCTATGATTTTTTCTTCAATCGTCAAGATTCACTCTACTACAATCACCATCGTTAAAAAAGCACTTTACTTTTTAATAATAATTAATGTGAATAATTAAAAGTCACTTTGTAACGGTAAATTTATTCTGAATTATTTATTTATTTTAAATTGTAGATAAACGAACTGTAAAAATATAAATGCTTAAAGTACGTAATTAATACGTAATTAATACGTTAATTATATTCTGATTATTTTGTGATAAATCCGACGGCTAATTTTGAAAAAATAATCGCGCGGGATGGGAACATTCTGATTTGAAAACGCGGCACACTATGCTCCATTCATGCTGTTGATGTGGGATGCATGAATAATTGATAACAATGTTATCTGCTTTGCCAACAGCAAGTAAATGACCGAGAACTACAGAACTTGATTCATCTTTCCGTTAGATGGCTTCTCCCCCTCTTTATCGATTCGATCTACAGTTAGTACATAATAGGACAGCCAGTTGTTTTTAGTAGCAAACAACTGCGCGAAGTAGTCACTAGCTATCGTGTTGGAACGTAACAATGGCAGAAAGCGTGGATATCATGTTCTTCGATCTCCGTACAGTTCACGACCACTTTGATCGCTCTCTCCTTCAGGATGATGACATCGACATCAAAGCCTACCTGGAAGCTTATAATGAACTTCACAAGTAAGTCATTTTATCTAACCTTTCTCATTTTTTCCCATCTGTGCAGTGTCAATAATGCTTCGCGCAGATTTTTCCAGCTGATGGGCAGCGTGTTTGGCTTCGTATCCTCGGATCTAAAGCAGAAGATCGAAGTCCTTCAGGCTCTCATTGAAAAGGACGAAGAAAATTACACCACGATGAAAAAGATGATCGAATATGAAAAAGAGCAAAAACTCTTGCAAAAAAACAATTTCGTTAACGGAGCCAGGACGCTTCTGCGATTGCACCGAGGACTCGGTAAAATACATCTAATTACAAATTAGTTGAACAAATAAGATAAGACTTATCGCTTTGCAGATTTCATATCTGAATTTCTGAGGCAATTAGGTGAGTTGTCTGACACTGACAACACCTCAGTTTGCTGTCAAGATGCATACAATAAAACTTTAGCCAAGCATCATCCTTGGCTTATTAGAAAGGCTGCCATTGTTGCAATGTATACTATGCCTACTAGAGAAACATTATTTAAAAAGGTAAGATTACTTGCTAAATTGAAAAATTTTGTTTCAAACAATTTTTTTTCAGAAAGCACTAAAAAATTTGAGTTAAAATTTTTAAAAATGTTTTTATTTGATACGTAAAACTAAATGAGGTCACAAAGAAACAAAGGAAATTGCTTAAAAACTAATTCTTTGTTTTACAACAAGTGACTTAAGTGATAACAATCGACATTAATGAGCCAGTTTCTTTAATTTGTAATTAAATATTTGTATATTTAAAATTAAGAAAAATAACTTTCTAGAAGATATTTCCAAATCTAAATTGAAATTGCATGAAATATTCAAGTGAAAAAGAAGATTAAAAACCGTTATAAAACATAAAAAAATAATATTTAACAAAAATTTTCAGAAAAATAACTGACAAACATTTATAATTTGTGTAACAGTAAAAATAAATATCTACTTTGTGTCTATTTAAAACTTAAGTTTTACGATCGTGTTTACACGTTTTTCAACTTGTTCTTGATAATAGTTTGATATTAGTGAAAATCCTATATATGTTTCACTGGAAGAAAACTTCAAATATATAGTTTTTTAAATCAAAATTAAGTAAGTCTAATTTACTTAAGATATAAAACGTTAAATGACAGATAGGTAAAAACTTAACATATTTTAACTACTTGCTCTTACGCAATGCTTGCTAAAATTAACAAGAATAATCATAACTCAATCAAAATTATCATTTCGATTGCAGGTTTGCGGAGATAACGTTCAGAAAAACGTCGACGTGCTGCCAAAAATGTTGGAGGTCACTGCCGACGTAATTACCAGAACCCATACCGTGTATAAAATACACGATCTACACGCACTGCCATAATGGCCAAATTAGTGATCTATTTTAGCTAATGAAAATCCACAAAAAAGACGCTATATATATATTACCAAGTATATCACCAGGAAGTTCAGCTGGCTAATAACATTCCTTGCACATTGAATGCGATCGCCAAGCAATCGGCTCTGCGTTTTTATTTAATTGTGATACATAGGCTTAGTATTGTTATTGATATTAACTAGCAAATTTTTCTTCGAATTTATTAGTTCAATTTGTATATTTGTTATGATAGTGTAACGTACGGTCACTTGGCATGATACTGTAATACTTTAACGATGTTTTAATTTACTCATATGGTAGCCCAAATAGATAAAGTGTTGCCTTAACAAAATGACTGAAAGTGTATACAGTAATGCTTAGTTACAGTATCAGCTAAGGGGCCTTTCTAAGAAATTTATAACTCTATCTATTTATATTTGAATTTTTTATTTACATTGTACAAGTATGAACTTATTGGCAGCGCTTTTGTAACTTAAAAAATTTCACGCTGATAATTTCATTTGTATACGCAATTGTACAAAATAATTTATACGTTAATAATTTAAATTTTGTATCAGCATTATTGTAAAAAATAATCACATTTCACGGTGCAATTTGAAATCACACTTCTTACTACTATTCCCTATTCGTGCGGATGGAAAGAATGTACAAAAAGGATAAATAATGAATTGGCAATCTTTGATCACTGAGTATTTGCCATACCTTCTAACGATGCGTGTCAAGGCCGTTTAGATGCCTTTACGATTCTTTACACGATTGAACTAAAATGTCAAGATACTCAATTCATTTCAATTCTTAAACTACACTGGTTCTACTAACGATTAATTTTTTTTAAATAGTCATGAAGTTTTAAGCTTATAAACTAATTTAACTAACTTCTTTATAGTGTCCTTAATTTAGGAGAGCACTAAAGTTTGTTCCATTGTTTACTTCTACAGGTGTTGACACGAAGAAACTGTCATCCATGAGTATACCTATAAATAAAGCAATTATTTCTTTCTAATTATAATTTTCTATATGCCTTCTTTACCAATAATTAGCTTTAGAGTTTATTTAGAATTTCAAATAATTTACTACTAAACGCATAATGATGAGTTGTCTCGTAATGAAACACACGTGTTTTCCACGTCTATTATGTACCAAATACACAGGAGAATTAAATAGAAAAGAAAGTTAAAGAACGGCTTTATAAAAAATATTCTATTACCATATTAAACAGAATATTATCTTCACTTAAAAATTTACTTAGATAAAGAATGATGAGATTTTGTTGATAATATTTATAAAAATCAAGTAATAATCTTAATCTTATTCTGCGGTAATTTAATGTATTAAAAAAATTCTTAATAATTCGATATTCGCACTTACCGGCTATACTTGCTGTCAAGAAACAAACTAGACTTCCACCTATGAATGCTCTAACAGCAGTGTTGACAATCTGTTCTCGCTTCTCTGGAGCCATCGTGCTTAAGCCTCCAATCATTATTCCTGCAAGCGATCAAACAAGATTTTTCCATGCATTTCTCGAGATAAAATATTGTAAATAAAGAATTTAAACGAATTTTACCTATCGACGAAGGATTCGAAAAGCCACAAATAGCGTAGGTGGCGATAGCTTCTGTTCTTGGCGACAACCTACTTTCTAATTTGAATTTTCCAAGCTTCTGGTAAGCAATGAATTCATTGACCACCGTTTTGAGGCCAATCAAAGTGCCAACGTCTTCACATTCATCCCACGGCACACCCATTAGCCAACTTAAAGGCATAAATGCTTTTGAAAGTAGCACCTGTATATTAAAAGAAATGAAAATTTATTTTCTTGTAAAATAATTTTTATCGCATTTTTTCTTAGTAATTGACTCGAGACATAAGTGGATTAATTAATAGAAAAAGGAAGACTAATTAATAAAAGCGATGTCCAGATTTACTAGATATTTGTTATCTCAAAAAAAAGTAAAAACTCAAGAGCATAACATTCCTGGTTTGGAATATACTGCGTTACAATTTTATAGTACAAATGATTCAGATAACAAATCTCTTACTATTACTCAATACTAAATGCATTGCTTCAATTAATTTATTTAAATTATATATGTATTATTATACGAGACAAATAATAAAAATAAAAAAAATTCATTTTTGGATTTAACTCTATAAATAAAATTCGGCTGTTGATGAAATTTAAAAATATATACCAATAAAAACCTTTGAATAATAGCAGGTGGCTAATTTAAGTGAGATTATAGATGGTTTGGAAGCAATTGCATTAATTCGTACGTTTGATTGTTTTTTCATATCTACTATTTGAATGCAAGTCTCCTAGAGATAACCGTAATAATCTAATATCGCAGTGAATAATAGAGCTTCAATAAATCAAAGGTCACAGAGAATAGAACTGTTAGCAATTTTGTACATCAAAACACAATCCAATAGATAGTGAACAAATTCAATAGTTGGAATATCATGGTTGTCAGCTATCATGCTGTATTTATGGCAAAAAGGATGAAGACTTATTTGATTTAATATTTTAGTTATAAATTTCCGCAATGCGTCAAGAAATTCGCTTAAATATAGAAGATACATTTACCTCAAAAGTTACGTCCTCGTAGCCGACAAGACCTCCAAGCCAGGAAAGAATAGCATTTAAAAATGCTACAGCTGACACAAAAGCGATTATATTGGCTATGATTCCTAGAATTAATGGAATACCGGCAAGAGCCCCTTTCGTCGCTGCGTCGATAACACTTGTATCCTGCCTGAAGTTTTAAAAAATTAATTGCAAATATTTGAATTCTACAGCTTGACACAATTACTCAACGACGACAACAACACTTACGACTTTTCTAAAGTGATATTCTTAAACGTCGTAACGCTTTTCTCGGTTTCCGGGTAAAACAACTTCGAGAAGCACAAAGCCGCAGGGGCTGACATGACCGACGCCGTAATAAGATGTGCCGGATTGGCACCAAATTTTATGTACGCTGCCATAACGGTTCCTAAGACATAGTTTTTTTTTTAATTTGGGATCGATGCTCGAAGCAGTATTTAGGCATTGGAAATTTTGTAACTTACCAGATACTGTAGCAAATCCAGAACACATTATAGCGTGGATTTCCGATGTCGTCAATTTATTCAAGTAAGGTTTTATCAGCAGTGGAGATTCAGTCTAAAAATTAAAGAAAATTGGACAACCTCGTTAAAGTCTTTTGTTTGAAAAAAAAACGTGTGAACTGATGGTAATAAAAAATAGCAAAGAATAGTTAAATTTATGCACACAGCACCTTTAGTGAAACGTGTTTAGAAATTTAAGTTTATTGCAACTTTGCGTAACATTAATTTATTTGTAGAGTCACTAATATTAAGAGCCGACAATTTTTTAGAATTTCAATTTTACGTAAAAATCTTGTTTATTCAAAGATCATTTGAGGCAGTAATAATTTTAGTTAACATAAGCATTACAATTTGAATTATTATTTGTATAGAATGCAAGAGATAAGTATTTTAATAGAATAAATTTCAATGAATTACCATTCCAATGAAAGTATTCGCAGCTGAGTTTATAGATTCGCACACCGTAGTTCCCATTATTGCGTGAAGAACCCATCCGATGTTGCTTATGATACTCTGCATGACACCCCAATAGTACAATACTTGTATCATAAAGCTAAAGAAAAATATAACCGGCAGAGCCTGGAAATAGAAGGGTAACATTACTGATTTTACTCCAACTTGCGTTCAGTATAAACAAAGTGTATTGGAGCTCACCGAGAAAGCAAAAATATTGTCCGTATTGTTAACAAGCTTCTCAGAAAATACAAAACGGGCTCCTTCCTGTGTAAAATTTAAGAAAGTGGCCACTTTGTTCGAAATGCATTCGAAAATCGCTCGTCCGACTGCCCATCGAATGGTGAACAGTCCAAATCCGAATTGGAGTATTAACCCCCATATTACTGGCCTCCAATTTACCTTCGCATTCCAAGATAAAAAAAACGTTTTAGTCTTTGTTTTGCTCGCGAGTGAAAATAAGTTCATCGTTCTTTCATAGATAAAGTAAACAAAATACCTTTGTCGGGTGCTTGGAAAATATCCATCCGAATCCCAAGATAACGGCAACCCCACTAAAAGATATCAGTCTATTCCTCGAGTTTGCTGTGTCGATTATTAAAAACACTACGATCGCAGTTAATATTATTAAACAGAGTACTGTTTGCACGGAGCAGCAGAAACGGCTGGAAAATTTTATTTCAATTACTAGTCAGACAGATCTTTTTCAAAGACGATATCGTTAAATATCGAAGAGTAGAACAAACATTGATTGCAGTTCATAAAGACATTTCCTCATTTTGTCATTGTCTGTTAGAAATTGTCTGTATGATCTGATAGAAATCTTGATGAGTACATAATGAAAACAAATTAATTTCCTATCGGGTATCAAAATACGAGTTTCTTACCCTTTTTCTCTGGCGTTTTCGCAGCCTCTTCTACAAGGTAACAAGCAACTTAGAATTAACTTGCTTAAGTACTTCTTGACAACTTTATTGTAAAAAATTCCAAAGTACGAGAATCCCAGAAGTAAAACTAGCATCCCGTAACCATCGCACCATTGTAGATTATTGTCCGTCTCTACGAAAAAGCAGGCAAATGCATATAATCCAATTCAAAAGAACATTTTTTTAAACAAGAATATTTACTCACTATGATAAAACCAGTAGGCACTCGCAAATCCAAAGTAAATGATTATGAGGAGATTCAAAATCGCGATGCCGATGTATCTGAAGTATACGCTGTACGCGGAGATGAAGCCGCACAGGCAATTGATCGGTCCACCTTTATCGCTCGGCTTACTTTCCTAATAAACAATTGATGCAATACTTTTATGACCCTTAAGTTTTCCATTGCCACGAAAAATTTGCCGCGCGTTTATCGCTTTTATCAGATTAGGAACTTTATTGCTTTATATGTATTACGTTTAATGAATATTGAAGATTATATATAAGCGACTCGATTTTCGGCTTGGATTGACCTATATTTCGATAAGGTCTGTTAAAGATACTGCTTGACTTACCGGCTTTTTTGATGTCGAGTCTTCAGATTCAATGGAATCTTCATCCTAGAAAAGATTACTTATTAATTATACTTAATGCATATTTTATCTAAGCTTTTAAAAAGCACTTAAAAATTAGCACCGCCACTTCATCCTAAACTATAGAAATTATTATCGGGTAAATTGAAATTAGATATTAAAATAAGAGTGATAAAAAAAATATCAGTTGATTATAATATTTTAAACAGCTTAACCGATCACAATTAAAATTTAAGAACATAAAGTACTTGTTGTTTATACTGAAATCTTAAGCTTTGTTAAATTTAAATTAATTTTTGATTGTAATACCTTAGAATCGTGCCAAGTACATTTTTAATTATGCCAAGACAAGCACTTTTACACATTAAAATTAAAATTTTTAATTCTAACGACTGGCTAAGGTGTTTAATCAATTTTTACAAACGTTTTAATGGAAATGGACTTGCGTATTAATAAACATGAAATATATATAGGTACGTAATTTACGTCTTAATCGTTGTTAAAACTTTTTTTTTAAATTAGTTCAGATTAAATAAAGAAATACTTACATTTAATTTTATAGAAATATTTAGGCTGTGACGACTTATTTTCCTTCCCACCTATAAATGAGTTAAAAACAATTTTTTTAAATTTATTTGAATTTTAATATTTTGTAATTAAAATCCCCGCATTATCTTTCCATAGCTCTGTAATCTTATTAAATCCGTAGCTTTGTAATCTTGACGATTGCAAAACCATTTTCGATTATATCGGACTCAATCCTAATTTTTATTTTTTGCAATTCTTTCAGTTTCATATTTTTTCCTTAATTTTTGCGTCAACTTGTTTTTTTTTTCCTTTGAATTCTCTAACAAAAGCAAACTCGTTGAGTTATTTCTTTGAACGTCATTTGATTATTGTTAAGGCAAATGCAGGAACATCGGAAAACAACTTTTAACGAAATAAATTGGCTAATATATTTATAGTTTGTTGACGATTCACCGCTTTACAATTGCAACTGACGTAAATTCAACGTTTCGTGCAAGTACGCAATGTGCTCTTTTAATTGGAAATATGATTACATATATATGCAATGTATCCTGGAAAATCATGAAAGCTACATTTCGTTAGAAATTGGAAGGCCGCGTATAAAATATACATAAATGTAAAAGTAATTGTTTGACAACAATAAGCAAGATTAAAACCTACTCACATCTGAAAAGGCCTGATTCGTAATCCCATCCGTCATGTTGTCGTTCATCTTTGGTACCACTTCCAAATCGAGCGAATCCTCTCAATTCGATAAAAAAAATCGCGACAAATACCAATAAAAAAAGGCGGGCCTCACTCGACCTTATCAAGCCTCATGATTTTCCTATCCGGCGGTTAATTCACGCGCACCTATTATCTACTCTCTTGAAACGCGCCGCCATCGACGCCTCGGAGCGAACTGCGTGCCGCGGAAAGCGCCGACTGTAAAAAGAGACACACGCGAGTCGAAGGTATAAACGCGTACAGATAACCGCGAGTCCGTTTGACGCTTGCGCATAAGCTGTGACATTTTATTGCGAGCTGGCACACGCTTTTTTCCGCTTTGATCGTCGGACTCGTCGCGCGGGCTGCTCTGCGCACGTGTCGGCGGATTTTAATCGGTTGAGGATTCGGTCGACTGTTCGTTAGAGGAAAATGCTGTGCACTCTGCTGGAAATCGGTTTTGGCCTTTATTTATTTCGAGAGACGGAAAGCGTTCGCGCGCGATTCTTATTGAGTAAATAAGATAAATGTATATAGTGTTGTTTAGCGGAGATACATTTGTTTTTAGATACGTTTGTTAACAGTTTGATAATTAATCACTAACTTTTTCATTGATATAATCAAGATTGCAATTTGAGTGCTTGTACGAAATGATAAATTATTACAATTAAATAAATGACGTCAATTTGATAATCAGATCAAAAAAAAAAAAAAAAAAAACGCTGTCAACTGATTTTGGCACAATGCTTTCTCATAGAGAAGAAATAATGAAGCAGTTAATTTATATTAACCAAGAATCGATTACTCTGCCGATTATTTTTACGACTCTATTCTTAGCAATCGATTCTTTTTGAACAAGGAATCGAGAATCGAGTGTATTAAATCAAATTTCAAATTCCGCCAATCCGCTAACCGCTTCCGGATTGCAGTGAAAATTATCTGATCGTCTGATATATGCTGTTCCAACTTGTAACCGTCGGTGTCGGGCAGCGAGTCGAATTTAGTTAAAATTTCAGCGTACTTCTCTGATAAATAAATTTAAAACTTACGATTATCTTTAATGAATTCATACTTGAAACTATCCATTTTTTGATAATAATCGTTCGTTATAGATGTCTAATAACGAATTTTACGCCCTTCTCTCTTCTTTATTTAGAAAAACAATTTAAACAAGAATCGATTCTTCGATTCTCAGATACTTTTTATCAAAAAATAAAGTTTTAATTCAATAGTTACGAAAATTTAGCATGTATTTTAGTAAGATACAAATCTTCATTAAATAACTACAAATATCTTAAAAACATATTTTTTATTAAAGTTAACATGGAACACAATTAAAAAGAAAAAGATACAACAAAAAGCACTTAAAATCGAAACTAATCGAAATTATAAAATTATTCGAAATTTTCAAGTAGGCTCATAAAAATTAAATGAAACTTCTGTGCGAAATTTGAAGCGAATCCACAGCGACTTAAAAGTAGTTAAGAGGGAAATACGTACATACATATTTAGCGACTTAAAAGTAGTTAAGAGAGAAATACGTACATACATACCTATGTACATACATCGAGACATTTTTTAAAAATTACGTTTTTGGACTCTCCGAACTTAAATATGTGCTTCTACGTCAAAATATGAAAAACTAAAAATGTTGCCGTTCCAAAGCTTTCTCTATGAGAAAGCAAGAGAATTTCAATAACTAAATTTCGCTGCAAAAAATCTGAAAATATTGTAAAATTTGTAGTTTTCATAGATTAACTCAGGCTCAATAAAGATATTGGCAATTATGTTGAAATGCGATAAAGAATCTTATTTGGATATGCGCCGGCGTTTTCATAGCTCAACACGTCATGAACCCATCATATAAATTTATTGCGCTATTCGAAAAGCAAAGCCAAATCGTTTTACCAATCATAAAAAAAGATTTATTTTACAGTATAATACAGAAAATACTACAAGATCACTTATCGCTTATATCTAAGTTAAACAAGCACATCAAAATTTTTAATAATGTACGTAGATTTTATGGTGATACACTTTGCAAGTTCTCCACCAATAGTGAGTGTGTCTCGAAGGATTTTTCGTCTATCAGTAGGCCTGAAAATGAATGACATTTATGATTTTTACAGAAAAAAGATTTTGTTACTGATGGGTTGTTTGATTGTGTAACCGAATGGTATCTCTTGCTCGCGAACGAAAAAGTAGCTTATCCTGATTGCGTTACTGCAATGTTAATCTACGCTTCCAATTACACTCGAATGTTAAGTTATTTCCATATTTAATTTATCATTTTAATAATTGAAGTTGTAAGCCTCTAATTATTCTCAATAAGTAAATTTTATGCTTTTCAATATTCGTCCACAAAATTTTGGAAATCAAAAATCAACTTATTTACAGAAAACGAAAGCTCTTTTAGTGTAATAACAATAAATTAATAGTATTAAACAGTAATTATATACAAAATGGCATTTTATTAATATAGCAAAAGAATTACCGGCAATGCTCGCCGTCAAAAAGCATACAGCTGCACCACCGAAGAAAGCTCGAATCACAGAAGAAATAATGTCCCTTTTCTTGCCGGGTGCCATTGTCAATAAGCTGCCAATCATGACACCAATTGCACTAGGATTGGAAAATCCGCTGATTGCGTACGTTGCAATTGCTTCTGCTCTCACGCTTAATTTTCCGTCCTGCTTGAATTGGCCTAGTTTTTTATAAGCGACAAACTCGTTGATAATTGTTTTTAGTCCTATGAGAGTACCGACTTTCTCGCATTCCTCCCAAGGAACTCCGAGGGCGTAACTTAATGGAATAAAGACTTTGGCCAGTATAAGCTAAAATTTGACACAGGGATGTGTTTGATTAGTTTTTAGTGTAGTTAAAACAGTTAGAAAAAGTAGAGTAAAGAAATAATGAAGAAAAAAAATACAGCAACAGAGAGGTAAATAGAAAGCATTAAAATTAACTAATGAATAATTTACTAACTTAGTTTGCGATAATTTGCAAACTAATTTTTTTAATTCTTTTTTGTCCTCCGATTGTTATTAACTTTTTATCAACAAACTAGTATTATGCAGATATTACGAAGAATTTGACTACATTATCAAATCAGTTACGTTAATCATAAAAAGCGTACGTGAACTTGTGTACATCAATTTTTACTCACGAGGAAATAAAGATTTGTAATCAATTATACTAATATTTTTCGATTGGATCAAAATGTTATCGATCAATTTAAAAGATAATTTACCTCGAAGGTTAATTCTGGATAACCAAGAAGGGCACCCAACCAAGAAATTAATGCATTACAAAAAGATACAGCCGATAGGAATGCAATGATGTTTGCAATAATACCTAATACTAATGGAATTGCTGACAAAGCTCCTTTGGTGGCAGCATCCAAAAAGCTGGTACCTTCTCTAATACGTTTAACAGATTTCAAAAATTAAAAACTGATTATAATAATTCAAAAACCTAATTTATAATAATTGATATGATTGAAAATAAAAAAAAATATGTAATTAATAATGTTTATATACAAAATAATGTAATAATCATCACTTTGCACTACTCATTTTATGATCTGTTTCTAAGAATTCAGTTTTAATATTACTTTCCTCCTATGAATTAAACTGATCATTTTAATCAATCATTTTTAACTTCAGTACTACAGAAAATTTTATGGACACTTGTAATTGAAATTACTCACGGTTTTTTAAAAACTATATTATTAAAATCAGTCGAGCTCTTTTGAGTTTCAGGGTATATCAGTTTCGCAAAACACAAGCCAGCTGGTGCTGACATAACCGTGGCAGTTATTAAATGAATTGGTTGAGCTCCAAATGAACTGTAAATGGCCAGACCAGTTCCTGTAATAATAGAAATTATTTGTGATTTGGACTAAAAAAAGTACACACTGTTTACTTACCGGATGTCGTACCGAAACATGAACACATAATTGCGTGTATTTCTGATCCTGTCAGTTTATTCAAATATGGTTCTATTACTAGAAAAGATTCTGGCTAAAACAACAAAATTTGCAAGTTTTTTTACAATGAAAAGTAAAAATAAAGAGAAGACTCATTAATTTATAAATAATTTTAAGAAGTGCAATCTAATATAAAATCATTTTTAAACAGAACATAATCAACATTAATTACCATTCCTAAGAATAAAGTAGTCGCAGCGTGAACCGACTCGCAAGCAGTGGTTCCCAAAACTGCGTGCAAAGCCCATCCTACTTTTTTAATCACGCATTGCATGACTCCCCAGTAATACAAAATGTGTACAACGAAGCTGAAGAAAAACAAAATAGGCAGAACCTTAAAAAATTAAAATGAATCGATCCGTAATATTCGGAAATACTTTTGCATTAAAATAATTTCAGCGGATATATCGACTCACGGTAAAGGCAAAGATGTCTCGGTCGGCGAGATCCTCAGAGAAAATGAACCTGGCACCATCTTTCGCGAAATTCAGGAATAGAACAATTTTCTCCGAGAGACAAAAAAAAACTGACCTACCGGTCGGCCATCTGATGGAAATCAGACCAAATAGAAATTGAATTATTAATCCCCAAATTAGTGTACTAAAATTGAGCTGTAAATTAATTATAATTAAAAGATAAAACACACAAAATTTTATTTATATATATTAAACTATTATTTTATACTGATGAACAAATAATTACGATTATCTGTAATTAAATAACAATAATAAACAACAATTATCTATTCATACGTCGAAATGTAGTACAAAAATAATAATACTAATATATAACTGTCGTTTTACCTGCGTTGGATGTTTCGAACAAATCCATCCAATCCCAACCATTAAAAAGACTCCAAGGATACCTGTCAGTCTACCCCTTTCATTTTTGGTATCAATAATTAAAAATACAACTATAGCAGCTGCAATCAGCGAGGCAATGAAATACTCACTAGCGTTTTAAAAATAAATAATACATTATATTCAATCATACTTTAAATACTACCGATGGCCAAAGATTGTAAATTGTATAAATGAATCTACTAGTTGATCAATAACTGACTTGCGGCGATAGTCGTCGCATAAAATAATCGTAATTGCATTGCTCCGAGGATCGCCATAATAGCAGCCACCAGTAGTTTCATTTATACAATTAACATTACTATTTACTTTTGACTTTAAATATTCATAACTCTTACCTTGCAATCTTATATCTACTAAACCGTTGCAGACAAGGTCGTAACATAAAACGAAGGGGCTTTGTATAACATGATTGTTAAAAATTTTATATTAAATTTAATACAAATAATTGCAATTCCATTTTATGTTCACGAAATTTCAAGTGCATTTGCGTTAAATCTTACGTTTTGAGAAAGAATTGCATTAATGTACATTTAATTTTCAAACAACTTAAATTTGATATACAATTGTACAGTAAAAGTACATTTTTAATGATATTTTTAACAGTGTAGGAAAGTACTTACTGTCTTCCAACCAGAATTTTGTGGCGTATACAAAAAATGTTAAAGCTGCTACATTTATGACGAATAACTGAAGTAAATATAAAGCGAAGTGATGTCTCGCGCAAAACTGCTGCAACATATTCGGTGATTTGTCTTCTTCTGTGTCATCGGACTCCTAAAATATAAATTTGTTGTTACTAAATTTCAGGCAACGAAACAAATAATGAAGAAAAAATAATTAATAGCGTTAGACTGCCAAATGCATCTACGCGTGCAAACATCATGCTTCAGTGAAAACTCGTATTTAATAGACTCTTAAAAAAGTATCCACCGTCTCAAAAAGTTTTAAATTACCTGCGTAACATATACTTGTACCGATACTGTCTCGAAAACATGCAACTCAAAAAAATTAGAAGGAAGCAAAAAAAAATAAATTAACTAAAATTTTTTTCTAATACACACACTTGGCATTCACAGTACACTTTTCCTTAATTAAAGTAAAAGTTGTACGAAAGCTTCACCTGGCTGACAACGTACTTTGACAGATCCGCGACACTGCCGTCCGGCATAAAATCGTCTACCTAAAATAGTGGAGAAAATTTAACACTTTCTTTAACGCTTCCAAAATTCCGAAATTTAAACAGTTGCGGTTATCACCTCATCGTAGCTCTTCTTGTCAGTCCCAGACATCATCCTCCGTCTGTATCAGTCACTGACTGCGAAGGAAAAAATGCACTCGCAGAGCATTATTGCTCGAATCACCGTTTCGATGACTGCAAATAGGGATATACCAAATACAGTAAAGCGATACAGCAAATCGTGTTTAACACCTTAACGCAGGATATATTTGATATGTATATAAACCGATGCAAATGACAACACAAAGCGCACGATAACTCCATTTAATGGGCGCGATAAGCTTAAAGAATAACCCCGAGGTATTTATATCGGGGGGATTATTCTGTAAGCTTATCGCGCGCGTTAAATGGATCAATTTTATTTTATTTTTTTTATTTTTTCTACTTCACAATCTTATCGCTGGTGTGGGAGAATTAGTTGCTATTTGGTAGGAATAAGCCTTTTGATTGATTGCGTGTAAGTTTCGAAAATGTTTTTTTATAACAAAAAATTTACTTAATTAATCTCACTTAATTTTATAAAATTAAGTAACTTTAAGGGAATCTACGATACTGACTGTCGTCAACACTTTTCATTAAGAATAGCAATAGCAATTTTAAGTTTCTTTTTTCAATTTTAAAATCTTATTTATTCAAAGATTATTTAAGACAGTAATAATTTTAGTTAACAAGTATTAAAATTTGAATTATTTGAATAAATTACCATTCCAATGAAAGTAAAGAAAGCCTCCGGATAGGCTTCAGCGCATGCCAGGGTAAGGTTGGAATTTAGGAAACGCATTGGGTAATCGGGAGAATGATGTTGTCGATACAAGCAGTTTTGTTTAACTTATTCTATTTATGGTGGCCTTAGTTGGCCATAAACTAAATATTGATACATAATAAAAGAAATACTCTTAAAGTGTATACGAATGAGAAAGGAGCGGCTGCTTCCCGCGATTGGTTTCGGAAAGACACCGACTATCAGTTGTAGTTTTTGTAATCGAAGTTTGTGGTGACTTGAAAATCATAACGATCCTTCTAGGCCAACAATCAGGATATATAAAATATAAAAAAATATCCTTGCTTTTTGTGTTTGTGGAATAGTAGAGAGCGTGCAAATCATTACGAGAAAAAGATTTGGCAAGCAAGAGTAGCACTTGAACCAGGAAATCACAATGTAATGAAAGAGCTTTTAATTGATTCATCAAAAATATTGCTTCCGCCTCTTCAAATTAAACTTGGATTGATGAAACAATTTGTCAAGGCTTTAGATAAGGAAGGATAATGTTATTAATACCTGAGAAAACAGTTTCCTCAATTGTCTGAAATGAAAGTGAAAGATGGGATATTCGATGGACCGCAGATCCGTAAAATGTTTTACGATGAACATTTCATGAATACAATGGACGATTTAGAAAAAACTGCATGGCTTAGTTTTAAAGATGTTGCTCAAAACTTTTTGGGAAATGAAAGGAGTCCTGACTATGCAGCCATTTTAGCAAATATGGTAAGCAATTTTCGCCGTTTGGGATGTTTGATGAATCTCAAACTCCATTTTTTAGATTCTCATGTTATTTATTTTCCAGAGAATTTAGGCGATTACAGTGAAGAACAAGTTGAGCGTTTCCATCAAGATCTAAAAGATGTTGAACGGAGGTACTACACAGATCCTTTGAAAATAAAAAAAACGTTACAGGCGAAAGAAGGAGTAAACAGTTTTCACAACTACAACCCCTCGCGGTTCGCTTAGAAGACTAATAGATTATATTATATACTAATAGATTACTAATAGACCATAGAAGACTAATAGACTAATATAAAATTAAAACTAAGGAAAAGAGTACGTTCAAATACACAGAAATATAACTTGATTTAATTAAAAAAAATTCATCAGTTAACTCATTGCGATGAAAAGAATATCCTGAAGATTTTTCGTGATTTTAGAGGATTTCTAGCTTATGTGACATTTTTTATAAATCTATAGGCCCAACGATAAAACATCGGTAACTCAGAATATCAAATTGATATAAACATGAGCTAATAATGACGAAGAAAACTTTTTTTCGAAATACAAATTTCGGCGTTTTCCGCTTTTTTCAGCTATTTATTTCCGATTTATGGAAAAAATGTGGGTAATTGAATGAAAAGCCATCATTTCCAGTGGTTCCCCTATGAAAAACTCTTTCCTGTAGGATTTCCATTCAGTTCTTGTAAGATTCCTACAGGAAATCAAATTTCTGCAAGAATCCTGCAGGAATCTTGCAGGAATTTTACTGCTTGCGAAATTCTTGCAGGATTCTTGCAAGAATTTGGCTTTCTATAGAAACATTTTTTCATAAGGGTTTTTACGGATGAAATGCTGTCGGTTCAACTTGGCCCTAAAATGAACTTCACGCGACAGACGCTTTCTCACCATGACCAGTCGCCGATTCCGGGAGTCCGAATCCCTGCATTGTAAAGGTCACCTACATGTATCTGCCATGAGCTCTATTGACCGCCGTCAGAATAGGGAGATGGCAGCGACCTAAAGACGTACAAGTGCTGTCGTATTCTCGCCTCAAACGGTTCCACTGTTTTGACCTTCAAACGTCTTTGACCCTAATGTGATAAGGTTAAAAAAAACCCAGATTCGCATTCAGTTACCAAGAAAACGTATGAGTATGGTGGTTTTCTCGGTTCGAACGGTTTTTTCCCTACTTGACCTTCAAATGTCCTTGACGCTGACGCGATAAGGTCAAGCTGACCCCGGATTGGGATTTATCGACCCAAAATACATAAAGATACTATAATGCGATCTCGAGATCAGACAACATTTTTTTTGTGTGCCGGTGTTATTGTCCATTTCTACGAAAAAACAGGCAAATACATAATCCAATTGAAAAGAACATTTTCTTAAACATGAATATTTACTCACGATGATAAAACCAGTAGACACTCGCAAATTCAAAGTAAATGAATATCAGGAGATTTAAAATCGCGATGCCGATGTATCTGAAGTATACACTGTACGCACAGACAATTGATTGATCCTCCTTTATCGCTCGGCTTACTCTCCTAATAATCAATTGGTGCAATACTTGTACGACATTAAGTTTTGCATTACCACAAAGCATAAGCTTTGACATTTTATTACGAGCTGGCATGCGCTAAGCTTTTTTCCCTGCTTTCATTGTTGGACTTACCGCGCGGACTGCTGCCCACGTATTGGTGAATTCGTAGAGGAAAACACTTTGCTGGAAACGGGTTCAGCTTTTATTTATTTTAAGACCCGGAAAGCGTTTGAGCGCAATTCTTATTGAATAAATATAGTGTTTATAGTTGTTTAGCGGAGATACGTTTGTTTTTAGATATGTTTGTTAGCGAGGCAAGTGAGAACATTTTGATAATTGATTACTACCTTTTTCATTGATATAATCAAGATTGCACTTTGAGTACTTGTATGAAATGATAAATTATTACAATTAAATAAATCAGACATCAATTTGATAAAGTTTGTACCTTCAAATAATAAGATGCATATTTCATGAAATAATCAGATTAAAAAAAAAAATTTCAATAACTAAATTTCGCTACAAAAAATTTGAAAATATTCTAAAATTTGTGGTTTTCATAAATTAACTCAGGCTCGATAAACATATTGATATTTATGTTGATATGCGATAAACAATCTTATTTGGATACGTGTCGGCGCTTTCATAGCTCAACACGTCATGAACCCATCATATAAATTTATTGCGCTATTCGAAAAGCAAAGTCAAATCGTTTTACCAATCATAAAAAAAGATTTATTTTACAGTATAATACAGAAAATAATACAAGATCACTTATCACTTATATCTAAAGTAAATAAGCACAACAAAATTGTTAATAATGACGTAGATTTTATGGTCATACACCCAAGTTCTCGTACAACAGTGAGTGTGGCTTGAAGGATTTTTCGTCTATCAGCATACCTGAAAATGGATGAAATTTATAATTTTTATCGAAAAAACATTTTGTTAGTGGTTATTTGATCATGTAACCGAATAATATCTCATGATTGCGTTACGAAATGTTAATTTAGGCTTCGAATTGCACTCGTATGTTAAGTTATTTCCATATTTAATTTATCATTTTAATAATTGATTCATCTTTTATCTCGTAGCACGTTTTTAAGTCTCTAATTATGAATAATTAATTTTTATGCCTTTCGATATTCATCCACAAAATTTTAGAAATAAAAAATCTACTTATATACGGAAAAAGAAAACTCATTTAGTATAACAAGAATACATTAATAACATTAAACAGTAATTACTCACAAAATGGCATTTTATGTAAATATAAAAAACTTACCGGCAATGCTCGCCGTCAAAAAGCATACAGCTGCACCACCGAAGAAAGCTCGAATCACAGAAGAAATTATGTCCTTTTTCTTGTCAGGTGCCATTGTCGATAAGCTCCCAATCATGATACCAATTGCACTAGGATTGGAAAATCCGCAGATTGCGTACGTTGCGATTGCTTCTGCTCTCACACTTAATTCTCCATCCTGCTTGAATTGGCCTAGTTTTTTATAAGCCACAAACTCGTTGATAATTGTTTTTAGTCCTATGAGAGTACCGACTTTCTCGCATTCCTCCCAAGGAACTCCAATGGCGTAACTTAATGGAATAAACGCTTTGGCTAGTATAAGCTGTAATTTGATACATGGGTGTTTTTGATTAGGTTTGAGTGGGGTTAAAATAATTAGAAAAAAATAGAATAAAGAAATGAAGAAATTAAAAAAAAAATTACAGGCAGAGAAGTAAATTGTAAGCATTAAAATTAATTAATGAATGATTTACTAACTTTGTGAAGTAGTTTTCGATAATTTACAAACTAATTTTTTAAATTCTTTTTTATCCTCCGATTGTTATCAGTATTATGCAGATTCCGCGAAGAATTTGACTACATTATCAAATCGTTAATCATATAAAGTGTACATGAACTCGATTTGTAATCAATTGTGCTACTTTTCGATAGGTTTAAAATGTTATCAATCAATTTAAAAGATAATTTACCTCAAAGGTTAATTCTGGATAACCAAGAAGAGCACCCAACCAAGAAACTATTGCATTGCAAAAAGCTACAGCTGATACGAATGCAATAATGTTTGCAATAATACCTAATACTAATGGAATAGCGGACAAAGCTCCTTTCGTGGCAGCATCCAAAAAGCTGGTCCCTTCTCTAATATGTTTAACAGATTTCAAAAATTAAAAACTGATTGTAATAATTAAACTGATATGATTGAAAATAAAAAAAATAAGTAATTGATAATCTTTATAAGCAGTTTGAGTAATTAATACAAAATAATGTAATAATCATCACTTTGAAGTACTTATTTTATGATGCGTAATATTACACGATTCCAAGAATTCAGTTTTAATATTACTTTAATTCCTTCTATGAATTATACTGATCATTTTAATCAATCATTTTTAACTTCAGTACTACAGAAAATTTAATGGATACTAAACTTGTAAATTGTAATGACTCACGGTTTTTTCAAAACTATATTATCAAAATGAGTCGAGCTCTTTTTGGTTTCTGGGTATAGCAACTTCGCAAAACACAATCCAGCAGGTGCTGACATAACCGTGGCAGTTATTAAATGAATTGGTTGAGCTCCAAATGAAATGTAACCGGCCATAACAGTTCCTGCAATAATAGAAATTACCTGTGATTTGGACCTATAAAAAAGTACGCACTGTTTACTTACCGGATGTCGTAGCGAAACACGAACACATGATTGCGTGTAATTCTGATCCTGTCAGTTTATTCAAATATGGTTCTATTACTAGAAAAGATTCTGGCTAAAACAACAAAATTTGCAAGTTTTTTTACAATGAAAAGTAAAAATAAAGAGAAGACTCATTAATTTATAAATAATTTTAAGAAGTGCAATCTAATATAAAATCATTTTTAAACAGAACATAATCAACATTAATTACCATTCCTAAGAATAAAGTAGTCGCAGCGTGAACCGACTCGCAAGCAGTGGTTCCCAAAATTGCGTGCAAAGCCCATCCTACTTTCTTAATCACGCATTGCATAACTCCCCAGTAATACAAAATTTGGACCACAAAGCTGAAGAAAAACAAAACGGGCAGAACCTTAAAAAATTCAAATAAAACTGTAGTATTCGGAAATAATTTTGCATTAAAAAAATTTCAGCGGATATATCGACTCACGGTAAAAGCAAATATGTCTCGGTCGGCGAGATCCTCAGAGAAAATGAACTTGGCACCATCTTTCGCGAAATTCAGGAATAAGGCAATTTTCTCCGAGAGACAAGAAAAAACTGACCTACCGATCGGCCATCTGATGGAAATCAGACCAAATAGAAATTGAATTATTAATCCCCAAGTTACTGTACTAAAATTGAGCTGTAAATTAATTATAATTAATAAAAATGAATAAATAATTACTATTATCTGTGATTAAATAACTATAATAAACAATAATTATCTATCCATGCGTCAAAATATAATACAAAAATAATAATACTAATATACAATAACTGTTGTTTTACCTGCGTTGGATGTTTCGAACAAATCCATCCAAGCCCAATCATTAAAAAGACTCCAAGGAAACCTGTCAGTCTGTTCCTTTCATTTTTGGTATCAATAATTAAAAATACAACTATGGCAGCCACAATCAGCGAAGCAATGAAATACTCACTAGTAGCGTTTTAAAAATAAATAATACGTTATATTCAACCATATTTTAAATACTACCGATGGTCAAAGATTGTAAATTGTATAAATGAATCTACTAGTTGATCAATAACTGACTTGCGGCGATAGTCGTCGCATAAAATAATCGTAATTGCATTGCTCCGAGGATCGCCATAATAGCAGCCACCAGTAGTTTCATTTATACAATTAACATTACTATTTACTTTTGACTTTAAATATTCATAACTCTTACCTTGCAATCTTATATCTACTAAACCGTTGCAGACAAGGTCGTAACATAAAACGAAGGGGCTTTCTACAAAATCTTTGTATAACATGATTGTAAAATATCATGCCATAGGTAAAACAATACAGCAACAGCAGGAATCCGTATCCATCGCACCAAGCCCAATCACGTCCAGCTTCTATAAAAACACCTCGTACAATCTTTGTTTATTCAAGCTGATACACGAAGTGTTAAAAATTTTATATTAAGTTTAATGTAAATTTACACGAGGCAGCACGATTCATGCACGATCATAAAGTGTTAATATTGCACTTTCATTTTATGATGTTCATGAAATTTCAAGTGCATTTGCATTAAAGCTAATGTTTTGAAAGAAGAAAAAATTAAATTTATGGTTGATTTGCATTAAATTTAATGTTTTGAGAAAGGCATTGATACATATTTCATGTTCAAAAAACTTAAATTTAATGCTAATTGAAGTACATTTTTAATGATATTTTTAACAGTGCGGGAAACTACTTACTGTCTTTCAACCAGAATTTTGTGGCGTATGCAAAAAATGTTAAAGCTGCTACATTTATGACGAATAACCGAAATAAGTATAAAGCAAAGTGATGTCTCGCGCAAAACTGCTGCAACATATTCGGTGATTTGTCTTCTTCTTTGTCATCAGACTCCTAAAATATAAATTTATTGTTGCTAAATTTCAGGCAAGGGAACAAATAATGAAGAAAAAATAATTAATAGCGTTAGACTGCCAAATGCATGTACACGTGCAAACATCATGCTTCAGTGAAAACCCGTGTTTAATAGTCTTTGAAAAAAGTATCCATCATCTCAAAAAGGTTTCTATTACCTGCGCGACATACTTGTACCGAAACTGTCTCAAAAAAATGAAACTCAAAAGAAAAAAAAAAACAAATCAACTAAAATTTTCTTCCAATCCACACACTTGGCATTCACATTACACTTTTCAATCGGAGTAAAAGTTGTACGATAACTTCACCTTACTGACGACGTACTTCGGCAGACCCGCGGCGCTGCCGTCCGGCATAAAATCGTCTACCTAAAATAGTGGATAAAATTAAGCACTTTCTTTGTCGCTTCCGAAGTTCCGAAATTTAAACAGTTGCGACCGTCACCTCATCGTAGCTCTTGTTGTCGATCCCAGACATCGTCCTCCGACTGTATCGAATTAGTCACTGACTGCGAAGGAAAAAAGTCACTCGCGGAGCATTATTGCCTCGAACCGCCGTTTCGATGACCGCAAACAGAGATAACGGAAACTACCACTGCGCCACGGCAAATCGTTCCTAACACCTCCGTGGTATTTACACCGGAGATATCGCAATCTTATCGCTTGTGTGGGAGAATTAGTTGATATTTGGTAGGGATGAGCCTGTCGGTTGTGAGTTTCGAAAATTTTTGGTTGCAACAAAAAAATTTCTTAAAGTTACTTAATATTGACTATCGTTAATCGTTTTGAAATATAAGGTTCGGTGTAAATGAACTAGAACAATAGAACTTTAAAAAAAAGCATCCTTGAAAAGTTATACTTCATTAGGTAATTCATATACTTCATATCCGAATGACGGACTGGTTTGTATTACGTTTTTATTATCGGTTTTATATTACGCTACGTTTCATTTACACTTTACATTGTAAGAATTCTTTTATATTGATTGACGATTTGCAATAAACATTGTATTCTCATTTCATGTAGATTTGACGTGTAATTTATCTCTACACTGAGAGAATTTTTCGTTATAAATTACCGTAAAATTCGCTACAATCGTGGGACGTGGCGATTTTGTAGGGA
>JAWWML010011610.1:0-28526 GCA_035047165.1 Ormyrus rosae | reverse complement strand
GTGTCAAATAAATAAAATACTGAAAATCATAACTCAGAGTGTTCCAGTGTATTCAATCCCAGCCTCAATACGTTACAGCGAGTGAAGGTTGTTTTTTTAGGAACGCGGAAGAGGATTCTGGTGAGCTTTGCGGAAGTGTCATATTTCAAAGTGCATGATTTTGCTTTATGGCTGAATAAAATGAACTTTCTCCGAGTTTTATTAATGACTAATTTGTTTTTGGAAATAGTTTCTGAAATTTGCTCGAGATGTGCGGCAATTTAAGTATCAAGAGTTTTTCGACGAAAAACACCCGTAGCCAAATTTTATATCATTATGCATTTCCTGGAAAATATTCGAATTTACGTTAAAATGCTTCCATTTTACATTTAAATTCAAGTTATAATGTTATCTCTTTCATCTATTTATATCATTTTCGGACTTTTTTAAAAAAGTTTTCAGAATAAACTTGTTTAATTAGCAGATTTATATAAATTTACTAAATAACTATATTAAATAAATTATTTCAAAGACTGGAATTTCAAAAAATATTATTTCTTATAAAAATAAGTACTATAATTAATTCTAATGTAAACTTTTTCACTTTTAAGATAAAAAAAATTATAATAAAATCTAATTTTTGTTATTATCAGCTAAAATGCAACTGCTACTTTAAAATTTTTATTTATTGCATTTAAATAAAATATCGCTTCGAAATACATTGCCATTTATCCGCGTTATCAAAAATGTCGTATTTCCAATTTGACACCTGGATAATTTTTCAACCGCAATGCAAAATGATACCTATCCACCCGAGATACGCACGTTTTTCATCCCCCAATTCAGGAAGCCACTCCTCGAAACTCATCATCAGCGGCATCTCCGCCCCCCAAAACTCATTTCCAGCGCCGCTTTAATTAAAATTCAGGAGCAGCTTCGCAGGGCGTCCCAAAAATCTCTCCTGTCGCTCAGCCGTCCTGTTTGTTTCGGTGGCGCGCCTGACACTCGGCGCTATATTTCGGAGAACGCCAGTCAAACGCGCGCGCACGTTTCATTTTTGGGCGAGAGGCCGGATTTTCGCGGGCCGACTTTATGAAATGTCCGCGCGGGACATATTTTTGCATCCATCACCTCCGGCGATTCGAGAAAGCTGCGCCCGCGGTAATTAATCCTCGCCTGTTTTGTGCGCGGAATTCGCGCGCTTTGGCCTGAGCAGCGCGGGCAGAAGGGGCGCGCATTTATTTGTTTGCGCATTACGTTGAACAATGACTGGCTTGAGTTAATTACTTTGAAAAGGCACGATGTGTCATCGGTATTTGTTTTTTGAACTTTGAAATGTTTTTATAATGAATACTAGAGTTTTTGTAATGTAAACAAAGCCTTTTCGATTGTTCTTTGCATATTTTTAAGGTAGTAAAAAATATAATTTTTTTCATTGAAAAGTAAACATTGGAATTATGAAATTGAAAAGGAGCTTTAGCTTTCCAGAGACCTCCCAGTCAGCTAGAAATTTTCAGACATTGCAAAAAATGTCTACTAGCGGATATAGAGCTCGTATAATCCTGCAGTTCAAAGTACGTGTTTCAATTATCGCATCTATAATAAAATATTGATCCATCTAATTCACAAATTTGGGTAATGAATTAGAAAAATAGTAATATTGAACGAAAAAAAAATGAAATTCGACAAAATTTCTTAAAGAAAACTAGTTTACCGCAACTTAACACATCTTACCAGAAACATTGCTTTTTCTAGTGTAAACAGTTTCAGACAAGTGCATTTAGAATTGAGCAGCTGCAGCCAAACTTGAAAACTTGGTCAAAATAAAAGTATATTTATGAGAAGTGGAGCTTCCGTGGCTAAACATACTAAAAAGGCATTTAAAATAGGGCAAAGAAAAAGTATCGAGAAAATACGTCATTTAACTTCTAAAAGTTACTATTCCAGAAAATAACCGAAATTCAATTAATTTTTACAATAACCCTTATAGAACTCTACAGAAAACCGAATCGAATCGTATACAACTTTTAGCTAAAACGCGCGCAGCACTAAAAATCAAATCATTCCCTCTACTGTTTCTCGATCCTCACTTCTTTCATACGCGGACGAAACAGCGAAATTGAAGGAAAATGTTATCCTGAAAATGCAGTCGCTCCAAAATGCGAATTCCTCAATGCGAAAAAGTACTGCAGCAAAAGCGCGCCCCTATCCCTAACGGAGTTACAATTAGAGAAAAAAGGTCAGCGAGATAGCGATCCGCCGGAATAGAAAGAGCTCGCAGAGCCGCTAGATAAATAGATAAATAACGAGGAAAAGGAAAAGCGAACGCTCGCGAAAGGGGGGAAAGAGAAAGACAATGCAGGAAGGGGGAGGCAGATAGCGGTCTCGCGTGCAGCGCACCCGCAGCGCAAAATAAAAAGTTCCCGGCCAATTTCGCCCAACGATTTATTGGATTTTCCTGACCTCCGCCTGCATGTGTGTGCTTTTCCCTCTCGCTCGTCCTTCGTTTTTGCCTCCTTCCTCGCGGAGCAAAAAGCGCCGAGCGACGTGGATGGCATGTGAGCATCGCGAGAGATCGCGAAAAAAGAGGAGCGATGGGAACGCGCGCCGAAAGACTAATGAATTTCACGTATTCCACGACGAGTCGAGCGTTAATTACGGCGATCCACCCCCTCGATTGATTCCCAGGGCCCGAAAAGGCTGGACGCCGCTGCAGGAAATTATTGCTGCGCTGTCTCGTGGAATTAATGGAATTTTCGCTAGTCGTGCAGCTTCCTGGGAAAACGAGCTTTCTCGGCGATGAGCACAATTCAAGACTGCGCCGTTGAAAGGCTTTTCGAGACTGTTTGTAATTGAAAGAAAAATTAGGAAATTGGCAGAGAGATTGTAAAAATTGCTTTCAATTTTTCTACGTTTTCATTAAATTAAAAAATTCAGACGCAATTAATTTTTGTAAAATTAAAAATCTATTAAACATTTTTTTTTATTGAACATGGTATTGTTATTGAACCCGTCTAACTTCAAGAAAAAGGAACTTTTGATTCACAGAAGTGTTTTATTTTAATGGGAACATTATAGCTAACTTTAATGCGTACTTCCACTGAACATTAATGTGTAACCCTTATATAAAAAGGGTCCATTCCATCCAAATGGAATAACGGTTTTGTGATCTCTTCTTTGATAAATAACTGATTTTTCTAATTTATTTGTAAAAAGTTACTCTCTGCCTTGAGAAACATTGATTTTCCATATTACTATCCTCCCGTCCAATCTTCCATCAAAATCTCCCAACAGCCATTTTGAAACCGCTGTAAACGTAAGCAACGTAAACTTTAATCCAAAAACAGTCAACATCGAAATCCAAACACGAGGGGCTCTAGCTGGACGTAACTCAGCGAGCCGCGCTTCGCCTGTTTTTCCTTGGTCGTAACGACACACGAGGGATTAATTATCGATAACAAGCTAAATGGGATTAATCGTCCCGCGATACTGGCCAAGCTCGTCCGGAACGACTGGCGCGCATCGATCGTGCAGCTACCTACTTGCGACCTCGTTACGTGTGCGACCAGCTCCTTTCTTGCTCTCTTTCTTTCTTTCAGCACGACGGACTGCAAAGAAAAGCTTTCGCTGCGGGTTTTACATGAAATCTGAGAGGGGGTTTCGTGAAAATTTGAGCAGTGGGTCACTGGGTTGAGCGTGTAGTTTTAGAACATTCTTTTTTTGTTGGGTAATGGTCTTTTTAGGGACAGAAAAAAAATATTAATTTTTTTTACGAAATTTGATTCATATATAGACATTATGAAGATGAGTGAAAATTTTATTAAAATTGTTTAAGTTTTAAAAATTAAAAAATTATTTTATTCACTTCAATAATTGCATCAATGTATTGCATCTAGTGATTTCCTTTCATAAAGTCATTTTAGTTGAAATGAATGCTGATCATAGCGATATATAATCTGAAGTTCAATATTCTATTAAATTTCATTAGTTTGACTAGAATATTCGTTTGATATATTAATTCTGTTTAGTAGATAGAAATGATTAGTAGATAGAATAATCACAAATAATATATGCAGTAAAGAAAAAACTAAGGCTATTGAAATAGCCTATAAGATAGGTCTTTATTGACGACATCCCTAATCTATAAAAATTACATTCTGAATAAATGTTTTATTATGTATTGAGAAGTTTTCATACTTTTATGTGATAAAACTTAGTTAGATGTCAGATGACGAAAAATAATAGAATTAATCAAGTGAACGATATCTCCACCAACATCCCACAAAATCCCACCTCCAGGCTTCTAATATCGCTTTCGACAATCAGATAATAATTCACGTAGCTCAGTCCGTCAATTGTAAAATTTTTCTCAATTAATCCAGGCTGAAAGAGTGCAGATAAAAACAAGCGAGTCTGCGCAAATGAAGTCGAAAATCGCTTCGCGATATGTCAGACAGCGCGAAAGCCCGAGAAAAAAGCGAAATGAAAAATCGCGCGCTAAAGAATTATCTCGCTCTATGAATTATGTTATTGGCTGGGGAAGTACAGGTATGCATCATCGAACAGGCTGCGAGCTCGAATTTTTTTTTTTTTTTTTTTTTCGCCACCGGGCCGATACGGGACTGACGGGAAATTGTTTCATCAGAGAGCCACAACAATATGTATATATACACGTAGCGATGAAAATGCGATATAACATTTCCATGGGCAGAGGCGCGTCCTCGTAATTTTATGGCGCGTAGCTGTCATTTAAATGTACGCTTTGTGCCCAACTCACGGCTAGAACTGTAATAATTATACGAACCAGCGGACTGTTTTTCGTGAAATCAAAAGATTGTATGGGATTTTTTCTTCCTCCTAGAGGAAGCTTTGTGATAGTAATTTTTGGAGTTGTTCGAAAAACCTGTTATAATTGTATTTTAAGGTGTCAGGAACAAGAATAAATGGTTTTTAAAAAATGTCTGTATGGATGTATGTGTGTGAATATGTGTCTGTATGTATAGGCCTGGATCTCAGCTTCTACTGAACGAATTTTCATCGTTCATGGCTCATTTTTTTTTGCTTTTTTTATGATGGCGGCAAATAATCTTTTTTTGTTTAGTTTATTTGTTTTTGTTTTATCGCAAATTTTCGATTTTTGAAAAATTTAATTTTACTTTTTTTTAATGATAGGATTGAGATACTTGAATCGAACAAAGACCATTTTAAAGAGCATAAAAATACCTATCATTTCAGAGAAAAAAAAGTTACCCTAGCTCTTTTGTTTTTAATAACATGTTCTTTTTAAAAAGCTTATAATTCTTAAATTAAATTATCAAGTGTTCTGAAAAAATTTTTGGTAATTAAGAATATATATATATAGCTATAATCTGTAAAAAGTTCAAGCCATTTTGTCAATTAATTTTCGAATAACAAGCTGAAAACCGAAAAAAATGAGTTTTCTAGGGGAAACGATTACGGAAGTAAAAAGACTTTGAATTACTTAAAATTTTAGGAAAAGGTAAATCTTTTACATGTTCAGAGCTGTATAGTTTTTCTGCTTATGAAACTTATTAGTTCAAAAGATATTAAAGTTTTATTTAGTTTGTTTCAATTTTTTGAATAGCTGTATCTTAGTGAATAATCGATCTCTTTCAATGATCGATCACTTATTACATTAGTTTTAGCAATATAGTTTAAATAAAATACAAAAAATTACTTTTCTTTGACTAATAATAGTTAGAGAAAATTCAATTTCCTTGACATTTTTATTTAATCTTTTTCAAAAAGATAGTGTGAAAAGATAACATCAGGTTAAAATCACCTTTATGCTCTTGTATTGAACATTACTTTTTGATACGACTTGTGATGCATGATTTTTATTCAATCTGGCCCGAAATCGAGCTTTTTGCAAGGAATTTCAAAAATTCTGTTTTTTAGAATTTTAAATATACCAATAACAAAAGTTTTATTTAAATTTTGTTCTGTTCATTAAATTCTAAAATAGACATAGAAAAATAAAATAATAATACAAAATTAAATAATAAATTAAATATAGAATAGTTTGAAATTAATTTTGTAGAAATCGATTGTTTTTAATGAATTTCGGAGGTAATATTGGAATGATAAATTAGTTAGGAGGAAGCTAAGTGCCAATGAATTGGCAGCGGTTTTTGTTTTCGTGTCGAAATGGAAAGGGAAAAGGAAAATTGAGAATTTTTTATGCTAACGATTTTCGTTTGATTGATAATTAAATAGTATTATCTTCAATTTTTACATCTTTTAGTCAAAGTATTTAATAAAAGTCTTACAATAGAAATGTAAATTTATATATATATGATTAGAACATTATGTACAACGAATACGTTTCTAAGGTTACATCTTTTATTATAATTCAGTACTTTATAAGCACTAAATTTTTGTAGTTTAGTATGAACGCAAAGAAAATACTCACGTAATGTTAGGCAACTTATCTAAAAAGGTTACCCTCGCAATCCGTATGCTATAAAAAGCAAATAGAACGCCTTATCCAAATAAAATCAAGGAAAGCATAGTAGTAATGTATCTTCGCCCACTCAGTGAAATAATTCAAACGCGATTAGACCAGTAAATATAAAAAGTTTCTACACGCTATTTCCCTGTATAATATCGTTCGAAAAATCAAAGATCTCGCGAAACATGAATGAATAATTCATCAAAACCCCCAATTCAAATTTAAAAATAAATCGAAATATATTTTAAATGTTATATATTTCGAAATATACCCAGAAGATAAGAATTCAAATTTTACAAAATTTTCCATGCCATAAAGGATCCGAATACAAATGTAACATAAATTCTTCATCATGTATAGTGATTCATATAAAAGTAAGAGCAGCTGCCAGCATGAAATTCCAAATATTTCGCCCAAAAACATTCCGATAAAAAAGTCATAAATAAAACAAATGCCACGCATAACGGAAATTAAACAACCCTCATGTCAAGCGCTTTAATTGCGCTCGACGCCGAACCGTATAAATTCGGCAACAAAGCTAAATAGTTATGTAACATTACATGCCCTTGCAAAATAATAAGAGACCTCATTGATCAAGCAGGCTTAACGATCCGTGTTGCGTTTAATTAATCATTTGCGTAGTTCGACTGTTTTTTCCAATTACGAACGCATTGTGATGCAAGCGCGTCTAGTCATGTGTTCTAAAGTTCGAAGTAATTGTGTTATCTAGTAAATAATGAAACTAACAACGCTAATCACCTAATTCAATTTTTTTTTTTAGATATCCCTAAAAGCTTTGGATTTTGTCCGTAAGAGTCGCGCTGGTATTTTTCCTTTAAAAAATTACTTTAGATAACCCAATTCAATTTTTTTAGATACCAGTTTTTTTAAAAAAACTAGAAGAAATAATACTTTATTATACGATAGAAACTCATCAAATATTTTGATTTATTCAACGCCTTATTTTTGTGCTCTTCTAATAATATAGATGCACTCTTTTCTACTTGTACAACATCAGAAACTCAGCGGTAGTTGCAATTACACTAATTGTTACTCCACCCGAGAAACAAAAAACACCTTCGCACACAAAAAATCTTTTTCCACTACTTCCTCATCATTCGACGGAAAAGCGGCAGAATCTTCATCTCACTTTTTTCAAAGGTCTTAACGTTTTCCTCGTTTACCTTGTCCACGAGTCATTCCGCGCAGCAATTCCCGCTCCCCGGAACAATGAAAAGCGGTCGCCGCTGTATTTTTGCGGCAATTTATTTGCGCCGCAATTAATTATGAAGCGCGCTCGAATTTTACTCGAGCGTGTACTTAGTGCACTGGGCGTTCGACGATTTCCCGAGGCCCCAAAGGGAGTGCTGGAAACTGAAAGTGACTCTTTTCTGGCTTTGTTCGCGGCCTCTTTATGGAAATAGGCCGGGACGCAGCGGGCTTTTGATGAACGAAACGGGAGCGTTTGTAAATGCGCGCGGAAAGGCGTTTTTGATGCCTGAAAGCCGAGCGTATGAAATTTTTGGTTTCCGAGGCGCGGCTGCTAAGGGTTTGCTGCAATATAAGGCTTTGATGTTTCACGCTGCACAATTCTGAATATTATTTCAGAATGTGGCCGTGTTTTAGCACAAAGCGATTATTTTCACATTAGTCAGATAATAACGTACTTTATATTACACGAAAGCTAAATGAAAATCGTTCCAATTTATTATATGATAAGTGTTTAATTATAAACTTATTTAAATTCATGATTTGTTAACGAGATGTTTTGCTTTTTGCAGGTATGTAAGAACAGCAATTCTGCAAAGCGTTGTTTGGTAATGTATTAATTAATATATTTTAATAAATATTTAATTATTATCATAATCACGGAACTCTTAAATTAAAGACTTTCAGTTGATTAAAAAAAATATATTAGAGTATACCGTAAAAGTTACTCATCTTCTTACTTTTATTAAAAAAATGTTAACAGACTTTTTAAACTTCCTTTATATAAAGTAACTTATTATACTTTATTAAATTATTTGAAATTTAAAACACAAGTTAAAATACTCAACCAGCTCTTCCAAAACGTCTGTATCTCAAAGCTTCAGCAATCAAAGAAAACACGCAGCTACACGTCGCAATCAGGCAGTCCAGCTCGACCAAAGAAAGATTTCTGAACGCAAATAAAACGAGCGCTAAATTGAAAACCAACAGAGGGAGAGGATAGTTCGAGATCAAAAGGTGGCGGAGGTGGCACAGAGGGGCGTAGAAGACCGTTTGACCGCGGCGCTGTTTGCTCGGAGCGGACGCGTGTATCTCGGCACATGGCCGCATGTTTGCTCTCTCGTCAAGCGGCGCTCCGATTCGGATGCGACGTCTGACTTGCTGCGCGTCTCTGTGCAAGCACCTGTCCCTGCAAGCTTCCGAGCCATTAGCTCGTGTTCCGAGCTCCCAGCCTTGATTAGGGGCTACTTTCCGCCAGGGATTCAGATTTCCTCGTTTTCATTTCTTGCCGCTTGCGCTGGACACTTGGTTATTTTTTATTAGACGAGGGATAGAGAAATGAGGTGAATTTTGTGAAATTATTTACTTGCTGCTGCTTTAAATGATTTACTATTTAAATTGAATTAATTATATTAATTATATGTTTACTGAAACTGATAAATCCCTTGAAATGATTTAATCTTAAATAATTGTAGGTAAAAAATTTAAAGAAATTACCCTATGGTCACTAAAACTAACATTTTTATAAAAAGTAAGTGTAATTTCATTAGATGACTCTCAATTTTATTTTATTTGTAATCGATTAATATAAACAATTTTGTTTATACACGAAAAAAAATTAACAATTTACAGCGCTTTATCACCCTAAAGCAATTTCCATGAAAATTCGGAAAAAATAAACTAATTTTATATAGCCCATATCTATAAACTTAGCGAAAAATCCGAAGCAGCAAAAATAGCCCAATGAATTTCAAGCGCTTAATCCTCGCTTCACGCGTCGTTACTTTCTCACCAACCCGCATAATTTTTCAGAAAACCCTCTGGCCTACGGGATTTTTTTTCCGCGTTCCCTCAAACCGTAAATCCCTCGTCCGCCGATACGCATCTGTTACCGCTTCTGAAATTACCGGACGATCGAGCGAAAAATCCCGCTGCCGCAAAAATAAATTCCCGCGTAGGGAGCAAAGCCCGATTCTCCGTAATTACGCCGAGTGATTTCGGTAATCATTGCACGTAACGCGAGAAATCGTATCGTTCTGGTACAACGGGCCCCCTAAAGTCTGGAAAGCGTGGACTCGACCTCCTTTCACTCCCTTCGTTTATTGTTTTCCGCCTTGAAGTCCAACCCTGTGAATTCGACCTCGCCTTTCTTTGTGCCTTTTTCTTGGAATTCGGTACGTGCGTTTAGTGCGCTTTGTGAGATTTATTTTTAGCTCTGAAATTACTGATGTTGTTTGATTGAAAGGTTTCAAAAGCAGTCACGATTTAGGGAAACCCATTTTAGTTCTGTGAAGCAAGTTTATTTGTTGCTTTCAATCAGAATTCGTGATCAGACAGTTGTCAATCATCTCTTACGTTGATTAAAACGATGGAAATGTGACGATTACAGATGTTTTCTGAGTTGAGGATTATTATTTCAAACAATAAAGTACTGATTTACATGCAAAATATTGTACTAGGCTTCGAGGATAGTTTTTGTTAAGAATTTATTTTTACTGTTTAGTTTGAAGCCTTATATATTAAACTAAAATAGTTCATCGACCTGCAGAAGCCAAAGTGTATACAGAAACCGCTCGATTGTACAGAAATCGTAAATTTTTCAATCAAAAAAATAACCCAACATAAAAGAGTACAATTTTTTATAGAAGTAAACATATTTTCCAAGATTTCTCCATAAATTTTCATGTCCAACAATAAACAACCTCGTCCAATTTCATTTTCGTAAAATCCTCCCCCCTCGCGTAAAACCGCCTCGTGCAAGAAACGGCAACGCAAAAAGCTCCGTCCTTCTCCATCCCATTTTGTTTTTGTTCCTTGCATCCTTCCAGCAATCCCTACCTTTTATTTCCCTCCTCCCGTCCGTCTCCCCTGATACCTCCGCCACTAATTCTCCTCGTCTCCCTTCTTCTCCGGGCCCCGATTAAGAGGACGAAAAAGACTCGCTCGAGGGGGAAGCAGCGACGTACTCTCGACTATGAAATTTCGGCGAGGTGTCGAAGGATCTTCCATGCGACCGCGTAATCGCCTCGTTACCGCTAATGAAATCATTAACGAGGCAGGCTTTCAGCTGCGCGCCGCCATTGGCCTTTCCCGGCTTTATGATTATTGGGGCTGTATACCTTTTATCGAGCTGTCGTTAGGACCGAGGAACTGTATTGAAAATTCGCGAATTTTCAGGCTTATGTTTTAGGGTGGCTAATGATTTTATTCGAAACTGCAGCTGTATGGGATTATTTAGAAGTTTACGGCTTGTGATCTTCGCCTATCTTAATAGTAGGACTTTTTTTAAATTAGTGGTTTATGTCCAATAAATTTTGGGGATAGATTTAAATGACACGAAGGACAAATTTATACATAAAGTATTCTCAAAATAACGTTCTCTTTAAATAATTAATTATTAAACACTAATTCCGAAATGTAACAAATATTTAATTTGCTTTCCATTTTGATCTTTGAAATTCATAATTGATTCATAGTTTTATATTGTAACTTGACTTTTTCACATGTAAAACTATAAGAAATATAAGTGGACGACTATTTTTAAATTTTACTACTTGCTTTTTACAAACAGTAGTAATAATCATTAAAAATGTTCACTTTTACGATGTACAGCATAAAACCATGTATTTGCACTTAAACTGTTTAGAGGCGTTCTTCAACAGTAAATTCATTAAATAACGCGAAATTAAAGGGAAACGATTGTTATGGTAAGGCGGAAACATTCCCGTCTGACTGCGGCTGAACTTATACTACTTAAGGAAGAACAGCAGTAAAGGTATCATAACCGTAAAAGTTATAAGATCTTGCACTTTTTTTTATGAAAAACCTTTTAGCATAATTAGTGGAAACTTTTTGTCAGTCGCTCGTGAAAGGATTTAGATAGAATAAAATGGTCGAAGTTAATCGAATCCTCTTAATATTTGCAAACCTATATAATTTACAAACCTATTTCAGATATTAAGTTAATCTTTTTAATTTCCGTTTGTAGTATGTAATTACATTATATAAAAATAGGAGTTTTTAAATAATCAAATAATATTACACATTTTTATTAATAACATTTAATAAAGAGATTTTCGGAACTCTAATGAGTATAATTGACAGTGAAAAGAGGATGTTTGCAATCCTAATTTCTTGTTAAATGAGAAATTTAAATTTAACACCTGTTGCTGATACATCTATTTTATAATACCCAAATATAACATTAATCGTATCTGTTAATATTTTGTATTTAGTTATTCTAGTAGAATCTAAATTAAGTTCACACTAAAAACAACAAATTTGAAGCTTTAGTTGCTAAATTTCTGATTCTAAACGACAGAAAAACGAATTTTCTTTAAAACAAAGAAACCTAATCACGTTGTAAATCTTGTAAAAAATATAAAATGTATCCGGTTGCCTTGACGTTTCGCTTATTTACTCAGCAATTCATCAAGCAAGTAAATTACACCGTCCATCGAAGCCTGCCGCTCTGCGCAAACGAGCCGTCTAACCAAGTGCAAACGTCGCTACGAGCTAGGCGATACTACACGCGCTCGTCACACATCGACCCCCCCCCTCCCCTGCTGCAACTTCGCCGCCAACGTCGCGATCAACAAGTTCAGAGCTAATCGAAGCGGCAACTTCGCCTTTTCAAAAGTGCGCGCGCCAGTCACGAGCAGAAGCCGCCGGTTAAGTGCTGACTTGTACCTGTCTCGGGAGTCTGCGAAGTTCGTTAACGCGCCAGCCAAGAAGATTGCCCGCCCGGGGGGGGGGGGGGGCTGGAAATTCGGCAAGTTTTCGCGCTTTTTTGCCCAGGCCGAGAAAGAAACGAAGATTGATGAGCGGGTTTTAATGCTGCTGGCTCATCAAATGAATTAAGTGCGGATTGTTGTAAAATAAGAAATTATATCTGGGATGAACGTTGAAGAATCGTTTTCGGATACTTTTCAGGTTTTGATTTATGGGCTTTGTACGCATTTGCGTTGCAATGTTTGTTCCTGAAGGAAATAGGGAGTGTTTATTAAGTTTTCGATATGTAAATTTCAGAAGCAACATGCTTCCTTTCGGGTAAAGTTTGCGCTATTTTGAATGAAATTGCTTTCCTGGTTTAAGTTTATTAAAAGTTTCGGCTAATCTCATATAAATAAAACTTTGTAAATGATTTTCGGCGTGAATTATTTGCAAAATTTGTTTCTCAGGGGGGTTTCGCGTATAAAAGTGTTCCAACCACCAGTAAAGAAAGAAAATAATGTTCATACATTATTATGTAATATATTCAACTTTTAATTAAATCAGTCAAGACTTGAATGAATTGGTAAATTTTTTGAAATAGCTTCAGACTATATAAGGGCAATTCAAGCTTTCTTAATACTTTTATTGTTAAACATACGAATCGTAACCTAACACTAATCTATGTCATAGACTTGACAAATTGCACAGACTACCTATCCGTTTATATATTTTTAAGTAGTTGATCCAACACCATAAGGTACATGTAACCAAACAGTGAATCGAGCAGTAGAGTTGTGAAGCAATAAAACCTCTATGCTCTAGATTTTCACCAACGAAACATGATAGCAGAGAAATATCAAAACATCATTACACCTGCAACTCCATATCCAGTACAGCAGTAGAAACAATTGGCAGGCTACAGATGACAAGTGTATTCAGCAAATACTAATAAATAATTTACTCTTTTTCTGCAAACAATACTCAAAAAATTCTAGATAAAACACAGTAGTAATTATCAGCATTAGTTAAATCCACGACCAAAGCTATGTTACGGTAAATCCACAATTTATGTTCCAAAAATGAATTTTACCCCCGGGAACCCATAAGAATCTGAGCTCACTCAGGCGAAAAGTGAGAAAAAAAAGCAGATCCCCTCACGTCGCCGGCAAATTGAGTATTTCGCGAGTAGTTTCCCGCACATGAACTGGATCTGCCTTTCAGCCTCCCAGCCCCTCCCTCCCCGACGAGACTCTGAGAGTCGCGGTTGCGGCTAGGCCTGCACTCCTCCCGCCGCCGCACAAACCGCAGTAAACCTCGAGCGCAGCCCGACGGCAGTACATTAGCGCCGAGTTCGTCAGCAACTGCAAGCGCGGCGCGGCCATTAGGAGCCTGTCAGTTTGCTTTATTAATGGTAATCGCGAGCGCCGGGCGTGATTCGATTTCTGCGGCCTGAGCCTCGCCGAGAGACGGAGGGAGAGCTTTAAACATTCAAATTCTGCGCCGACTGCGCTCGGAACCGAGGATTAAAAATAATACGCCCGAATTTAATTGGGAAACGCCGATGACGTCGACCGGCTCTATCGGCTGCCGCGCTGGACGGGAATATTGCTTTCTGCCGATCTGTGCTTTGAATTATTTAGGTGCGGCCAGAGAGGGATAGAATTTTTTAGCCGGACTGAAAGTGTTTTTCAGGATTTTAAATTTTTATTCCGCGTATAGATTATCATACTAAATTCAAGGATTTTTATTAAAGCTCTTTTTTTTTAGCTTGGATAATGCTTTGAAAGACAGGAGATATAATAAATGATAAAAGAGAGTCTTTATTAATACTTAGAGACGTTCAGAAAGGGTTATTTTCGTTACTTTCATTTTTCAATAAGTCACGCCGTCAACCTTATGAAATCAAAAGTAGAAGCATCAAACAGAAAACCAATAAACGGCATTCGATGTAAGCGGCATCGAATCCAAAGTAAATTACAAACGCGATTCTCGGAAAACTCGCAGCATTTTCCTGGATATTAAAGGTAGAAAGACCTTTGATTGCTCTGGCATTTGACGCGGCACCGTTTGTGGAAACTTTATTGTTTTCTCGAGAATCTCGCCTTTGAAGTGACGACATCCGGGGATCATCTACAGAGACGTACATCTAAGAAACTGTCTCTTTTGAGCTGAAGAGAAATCAAGTATTTAGAAATAGTTGTATTTCGAACAGCAAAATTTACCCTAATGGAATTTCGCTCTTCTGCTTGCTCCACGAAACGCTGCTTTCCACTCCGCTCACATCGAAAGTTTATATGAAATCCATTTACCGGGAAAACGAAGTTTTGGTCTTTGAACAAATTGAATACATTCCGTCGAAAGAATGCTTTAAAAGATCTTTTGTAGCTTTTTATACCCCAAAATACAGTTTTTTCAATAAAAGAAGCGGCAATTTATTAGTTGAATGCGTTTGAATTGTTTGGCTAAAGGAAACAACTATATTTCTAGATACTAATACGCTAAATTAATGGAATGAAGAATAGCTGCGATGATTTAATGTAGGCCGTAGATAAATCTAGTTGCTATAAATGAAGGATGCGCCATAGTTTTTAGTTCCCACGCAGGTATGAATATTCATTCCACGCTTCTGTTGTAAATGATGGATTATGACAAGAGTTATATTGAGTGCCCACAATAGGACTTTGATAAATATTACTGCAACTGAAGTTGATGCTATTCGCTGTTTCTGGCATTAAATCAGTATCACTTGTCAAAGATACGAATCTAAATAAAGGGTCCGAACGCGATTAGAATCTACCTTTTATGATTCAATTTTCGCATTTACCGTAAAACATACATTATTGAAGAAACGACGAATTCACAAAAAAGACGATACATTGTAACTACAAATCAAATTGGCATAAGCTCGTTTAATACGAGACCCTATTTTTCGTTTTACTATTCTTGCACCTAAATCCAGATTGTTCCAATACTCTTTCTCAGAAAAGTCTTTGTTTTACGTCTTATATAAAATATTACATTAAACAATAAATTACGTAGACAATATCATAAAAGAATCCTTACCGTATATGCCTGCTGTTCCCATTGCTAAAAAAAACCAGAATCACAAAAACCCCCTCGCAGTGGCAGCGACCGAGATTTCCGAACAGCCCGCCGCAGCCGCAGCTCCGGCGCACGTGCTACCTCGTACCTAAAAAAAAAGCAGCGCCGTTGTCGCTTGCAGGCGGGCCTTGTAATTATCGCGCGATATTTCACGCTAATTCGGACGCTGACTCGTCGTGTACCCGAGAGCGGCGGTGGGTGGGCGAATGGGGGGAAGAAGGGGCTAAATGTGCCCGGCCGGAAAACACCGGTGGGGCCGCATAAACGTCACGTAAATTGGCCGGAAGTGCGCGCGGCGCACCTGGGCGCCACCGCTGCTCTAGCCCATTTGTCAAGCGCCGTCCCCGAGATGAACCGAGCTGCACCGAGGCCGCGAACACCTCGTAATTTACGGTTAAGTCGATAGCTGCTGCTCCTATGATGATAATTAGAGTGTCTAGCTTGCTGATCGGGGTGGGGAACGACGCTTTCGGGGAATCTCCGAGATCTTCGGACTTTTGTCGGCGATGGGGTAGTTGTTATTGCGACGGATTGCATTGATTGGGTAGAAAAAATAAAAAATTTTTAATCGAAATAACTAGGGTAAGCAGATTTATTATTGTGCAAAGATTTATCAAATGCTTTATTGTTTCGTCCGTGGTTATAAATATTTATAAAGATTAAAGATTCTTTATTTTACAAAAAAGTAAGCCAGAGGGAACATCAATTGAAAGGGGCAACAACATTTCCTCTTTCATATATCAAACAATTGCTACATAGTGTCATAATTAAATATAATTTGAAGGATTAAATGACAAAAGCTATTATACATGCACATATAATATTATTCATGATCGTATTAAAATGATTTACATCATTTATTATCAAATCAATCGAAAATGGCAGCTTGAAATCGAATGTTTATTGCCAACAAATCAAAGACTCTAAAAAATTGGTCATGAATTATATATCTTTTCAAAGAAATGTATCATTATTCACGAATTTACGAAATAATCTGCAGCAGTCGCTGTTACGTATCGTATAAACCAGCTCATTTCAATTTCCGAATTCGCATTTCAATCAGCGAAATATAAAATTAATCCAGCACTCTATTTTCCGGCGCTCGCCCAATTAAGAAACCCTACTTATCCGAATTACAGTACCGGCAATATATAGACCCTCGTCGTAGCTTCCTAGCCTACCCTCCGAAAACTTTCGTCTCCGTCTTCATCATCTCTCATCAAATTCTGCTCGGCGAATCTCCCGGCGTGCGCAGCCGCCGGCACCCTTCCCAACTATCGCATCGCGCCGAATCTGATAAGACTTTAATTCTGCCGGATTCCGTGATAAATAAATTACTCTCCCTCTCCGACTGCGCGTCCCGCGCTAATGAAGACGAACGACGATGCGAGCGCGAGGCTCCGTTACGGCGAATCAATTATCCGAAAAGGCACGATCGATGTTAAACCTTGTATCTCTTAAGCTGCCGCTTTTTTCCCCACTTATTCTGCTGCATCGCAGCTGAAGCGCTCGTTTTTCTTCGCGGGGGAAGAGGCGCGTGAAAATCTTCCTGGCGGATGCTTATTTTTTGCGCTCGGTGATTACTGCTGTCTTTACGGAGATGAAAAGCTCTGGTTTTTTAATGAACGAGCTTCTTTTATTAAAGTTTATTTTAGGGAGAATATAATTACATTTGTTGTGGACAATGAATCATTATTTGAAGACTTTAATTAAATATAATCATTCGTCACATTCTGATGTATATATATTCATATTATTTTTATACCTTTAGTATAAAAATAATATGAATATATTTTTCTCCACACTTAACCATTTCACGCATAAAAATAAAACAAAGCTTTTTCAAAGCAAGATACCAACCCCGTCGCAAAAAAGTCAAATCAAAAATATAGACCGCAAAATGTAGCAAACCGCCAAGACGCGCAATAAAAGATTACGGCGTGTATACGGCGTGTGGCGGCGCTACGGCAGCGCAGCATCGGCCCGTCGAAAAAGATAAAAAAAAAGAGCGCGCGCGGAAGCGAAAAAAGAGCGAATGGCTCGCAAAAAAGGCCGGAGAGAGTAGAGCGAGAATCGGACACGAACGGCACGCTTGTATTCCGTTAAAAGCTTTTGCTCGTTTAGTCGTTCCAGGGGGGAGGGAGAGGAGAAGTATATCGCTCGAGGAGAGGAAAGGGAGAGCTTTCACTGCTAATGGTTCATTTTGGAATTTGCCCGCGAACGAGCGCAAAAAATGCCCCGGAGAAAAAATACCTTTTCGGTACTCGTCAAAAACAAAATTCAAATGTCGCGACTCCGCCTCCGATCCATTGGCCTTTTATATCTGCCTTTATTCTTTTTTCTTTGTAGTGTCTAATCCGCTTTGTGTTTGCGTTTCTCCGGTGTGCGAGATGCTGTTTTTGCGTATCACTATAAGCTTGTTTGTTTTCGAAAGTGATTCCTTAATAATTTTAGCGAAATTTGTTGTTTGAGTTAAGGTATAAGTTTACAGCAACGACTTTTAGCAGCTGTCAAGGCTGAAAGAATAATTTTTCGAAAAAGCTAAAGTGATCATTCGTTTTAAATATTTTTCTTCAAAAAGCTTTGAAACCCTTTTTTTTTAATAAATTATCAGTAAACGCGCTCCTCTGGGGTTTGCGATAAAACCACTGTTGCAAATTCAAAATTGCAGATTCAAGATTTGAACACTTTACTAAAGAGACCTACAATTACATACAGAAGCTAGGAGCCAAGTATTAAAATTCTTTAAAAAAAATCTCGAAAATTCAATTCCACAAATAATAGGAAAAAAGAGCGCCGAACGTTTCGTCGAAATTCCGAGGTAAAATGGCGGTAGTCATTTCATAAAACTGGCCCTAAATTTCGGCGCAAACGATCGCGAGAGGTAACGCGGCTCCGGGAACGGCTGCGGCGGCTCGCCGCATAATGGTGATTGCGTTTGATCAGCCGAGATTAATTAATTGCGCCGGCCGATTGAATCTCGGCGCCCCGCGGGTGATGACGGCCGCACAACTTCGTTATCGGGGATTACGCCAGGAATTTTAAGGGAATACCCGAATCGAGGCTTTTCGCGCCTTAACGATCCGGGACTCGTCCAGGAGCTGCTTTGTTTTCTGGAGAATTCGCGGAGCAATGATGTTTTAATTGGTCGATGTTATTTTTGGAAATTTAGGCGGTAGTGCGGGTGGGTTTTGGGTGAGAAGGAGGATAGAGTAGATTTCATTAAGAAAGTTGGGGAAGTGTAAAAGACTTACTGGGGTATTGAAGTAGTTTTTTCTTCCTTACATACATTTTCAAAATTTTAATAAAGAAAATACCAGGATTTTCTGGATTTCGTAAAAAAGATTTTTAATATACTTCTATATACGAGAGATTTTCGAGGTATCAAACATTTCTAGAGTTAACTTTTGATTAAAAACTGGACTTTAAATTTTGTATAAGATTTCATTTTTTTTTAAGAATTTAATTTTGGTAAATAAATTGTACTCAAACAGGTAAAAAAATACTCTTTCCTGTTTGTTAAACAATTAATCGTATTTATTGAGCTTAATCGTATTTATTGAGCTTTACAAACATAATGAAAATACACAAATTTAAAAGGTTTACAAAGGTATGTTTCAGATAGAATGTAATCGTTCTCGCTGAAATTTAATTTCGACTTTTAATTATAAGCCGGATTATGAAAAGTATTAGTTTATGCTAATTTCATTTGCGATATCGGAGTTAAAAATGAATCTTTATGTGATCCGTTAAAGCGCCGATTTCACAAATCGAAGTATTTAATTTACATGAAGACTAGCTTTACTGGTATAAATAAAATCAAATAAAATTTCATACTGTTTTATATTAATTTTTAAATTAAACTAAACTACTCTCACTTAGATTTTCTCTCAGAAATCAACTTACTCATCATCCATCAACCATTCCGTCCACAAAAACTCCATTTCCCATTCAATCCGCATCTTAGCTGCCACCGTTAAAATCGTTTTTCCTCAGCGAAATGCAATTCTAATAAACTAAGCCGCCTAATCCGCGTCATAAAGTTCGTTCCCGCGACGAGGCGATAAAGTGTGTCTCTCGTTCGAAGCGAAAATCGAGCACCTGACGGCTCAGATAAATAGAATGATGAACGAGCTGCTGACGACGAGCACCGATGCTCATCATCCTCGAGCTTCGCTTGCAGTGCACTCGGCTCTTTCCCCTGACTTGAAACTTTTTCGGGCTCGCTTTTTTCCCTTTCACCCGAAATGGCCGCCCTCTTGCCTTCGCAGCAGGTTTTCCAAATTTCCTTTTCCAACGAATGTTTGCTTTTATGGAAATTAACGTGAAGCGTTAATGTTTTAAAATGTAAATAATTTTTATCATGGCCACATGATTTAATAAATAATTCATTTTGATAATGTTATTAAAATTAAATGAATATCTGTAGATTATTTTATTTTAAAGTAAAATTTTCTGTTGTATTTTTACATTATGATATAATTAAAGTACATATAAATTAAGTCTAGTGTATAATTTAAATTTCCAATATCATTAACAATATTAAAGCCAAATATTCGCATGAATTATTTACACCAACGTACTGTATTAATTCATGCAAATAAAAACATTTACAAAAGAACGGTTTTATTTTCTGATATTACACAAAGTCTTGTAAATATGTCGTGGTGTTTAATAGAAAGTGAGAAGTAATTTTCTCAAATACAAAAAAGAATTCATTCAAACTGCATTTCTTCCTTAAAGACAAAGACATTGAAAGTACTTAGACATGCATAGAATTTTTTAGGAGCTCGCTAAAAGTGGAAAGGTACATATCGCGATAGCAAGAAGTTACTTTTAGAAATTTCTCGTTTAAATATTATGATGAATTAATATACTTTACAATCCATTTATTTTTTTGAATAGTAGACAATCCTGGAACCATTCCGGAATGGACATTTTTAATATTTGAATGGCTAACCAGGGTTGTCTACTATTTCATTATTTAATTGCACTCCCTTTATGTTACACAATTACAAGCACTTGACTAAAAAGGACTTTCGACCAAACAGCAAAACCTGCACCAAAGCTCCGGTCTAACCCCACCGCGAAAATCCCCGCAGCATATGATCTTTTTCCAAAACAGCGAGCATCTGCTTCCCAGCGATTGTTCGACGCCCCCGGGGAAAAAAAGACGGTCCTTCGCGGCGCCGCTGCGGGCGGCGGCCGGAAATTCGGGCACAATGGCTCGCGCGTCCACGGCTCGTCAAACGCGTTCGTTCGCGAGCAACAGGTGAACGTCCCTCCTCTCCCGGCCTCGAGTGGACTAGACTGCGAGCGACGGGATCGGTTATAAGTGCGTTTTCGAAGCCGGAATTATTGGCGGCGAGTTTTTTGCGCCGGGGAGGGAGGAAAATTGTTCGTGTTTGTTGCTGAAAGGGGTATTGTTCGTCGGATTCTAAAGGGAGACTGGTTGAGGGCAAGGTTCAGGATATTGCAGAATTATACGTTATTATTGAATTTTGTTGCTGACTACTTTAAAAAAAAAAACTTTTACAAATACTCTTCAATTATAGTTTTTTTGAGTACATTGTATGTGTTTGAACTTTAATTATTGATATTTTGAGCTACATGTTTTGGGCGCATTTTTCAATGGCCTTTCAAGCCTGCTTTATTACCCAGTATTTTAAACACATTTCCAAGATCCTTCTATCTTTATATCAACTGCTAGGCACGTCGTCATAAAATTTATTTTTTCCCAACTCAGCCCGAGGTATTTTGCCAAAAATGAAAACTTCATCGAATCAGTATTTATTCCAACTGTCTCGAGGTCCTACACACGCAGTGATTCGACCAGAGAACTTGTATAGATTTACTTTACTTTACTTTGAGGTTAGCCCCATACGGTGATTCGATTACAAGTACTCTCACACATCAAATTCACTGTAACTAACTACATATTATCCTACATTCAAAGTGTTTTCATATTGTTTTGTTTAATCTGATTAATAATTACTATCTAGTTGTTTTAATAAATATGAACTTCAGAAAAACTAGGGTCATGTCAATTTGACCCTATTATAAGTAACATGTTGCAATTTGGTTTAAAATTTCGAACGATACATAAATTAAATTCAAAAGACGATTTAATTCCTATTGATTTTCGTTTAATTAAATTATATTCGAGAATCTTTCGAAGTTTATTATTTAATATATATGGATTATAGAATTCTTTAATTAAAAAAACTTCACTGCACACGTTATTTGCATTTACTTAATTCAATTTTCATTTAATTGCTGTCGTATTTACACTCAACTGAAAATATTGATTCACTATAGATCATAAATTCTCAGAATCGTAGGAAATTACCTGTCGATTAATATCAATCTAAGCTTTATATGCTGATTACTCGTATCAATATAAATCTATACTATCATTACATATTAAATTCAATCACTATCTGTAAAACAAAAAAATCTATCCAAGTGCAAACAAGATAATTTAATGATATTTTATAATCGAAAATATTGCCTTTGTCTTCTACATAATTCAAGATTCAGATCGTATGGAAATAAAATAAATTTGTTCTCTTCCCACAGAGCTCGCAAAAGCAACAAATCATCCTCCGTCCCATTAATCCGCAAAACTACCCCTTACTTTTCCTCATTCTCCGAATCCCCGAATCGATCGTCGAACAATCCGCGAATAAATTTCCGCTATCGAGAATGATTCGGCGCAGAATCTGCCAAATCCGCTTTCTTCCCACCATCCCTCGGCTTCGTTCATTTAACGATAATATCGAACGAGCGGCCGGCATAATTTCGACCGGACGGCGGGGCGACCTCATTGTTTATGTTAACGGCGCCCGGGCCGCGATAACAGTTTCCGCGTTGACGCGCGCATTGCGATAATGACGCGCGAGAGCGCAATTCGCTCCTCGTCGCCGGCACCGACGTCATTAGCCCGTTTTCAGCCGGCGGCGCGGAGATTTCTCTCGCCCCGAATCTTCTTCAATTGAAATATTCAATTTCCCGTTTGATCCTGCGGTGCGAATTTTTCGCTCGACCGTCGATTGTCTTTCAACTCTGAAAAATTGATTTATTTAAATTGAGTTTATGGTTGCAAAAAAGTTTTGCAAAATTAATCATCGAATGGATTGCACGTCGTATGGGACTTTTTTTTATTACAGAAAAATATGGATCTAAATGTAATTAAACTAGAAAAACTTAACAAAACGTTATATTATTTATTAACTCTGTAATATTAACTCTGTATCATGCCGTTGTCAAATTACATATTTATTCGCTATATTTCTCCAATTTCCTTAAAAATACCAAATAAAAAAAAAATATCAAGCCCAAGCAATACAGCATCCGCTCACTACCCGATAGACAATTTGGACGGAGATTAAGATTCATTTATGAAAGAGATGGAGATAGACCGGGGGAGAAAGTCGCTGCTCGGATGAATCAGTGCGACGCGCTGGCTGATTTACAATCGTCCTCGGAGCTGCGCGCGGGAAGGAAAAGCTCGCGGACTTTATAGTGGCGCTCGCGAGAGGTTTATGGGCGTTGCGCGCGAATTTATCACGCGTTCGAGGATTTTTAGGGCCGCGAGATCGAGTCAACGTTTATGCTCGCGAAAGAGACGAGCGTATAGTATCGATTTCACGGATATTTATTTGATTCCTTGCTTTTTTCGACGCTGTCCTTTTTCCCGAGCGGAAGGGCTTTTGTCCGAGCCGAACAGCAGTTCGCTTTTGCCGGAGATGGAAGGGCTTTTGCGGTCCGAGAAAAGGATGCGCAGTTTTTCGTTTTTTAAAAGCTTTGTTGATGGAGATTTATGAAAAAAATTATTTTCTTAGAATTTAGAGATAGTAAAAACTTATTTCTATAATAATACAGTATATAAATAATTAAATATTATCTATTTTTTTGTTGCAGGTACGTACGTTTTTTCAATTTTCCAATAAATGGTTAAAATGGTAATTAGAACACACGATATTTTTAAAATTTGTCTTATTAAAATAGAGCAAATTATCTGGTAGAAATAAAAAAAGGAAAACCAGTCAAAAACATAGTTTGTGCAAAAAGTGGCTTGTTTATAGTGAAACGTGTTTTTTCCACATTTCTATTATAGATAAAGATTTACGATTGACAATATAACCGAGATTTTATTTCAAATAATTAGTTTTTTATTACCGCAAACATTAATTAAATATAAGCAGCACGTATATGTCATGGAATAAACTGTCAGAAAAAACGTTTCACTAAACCGATAAACAAGGAAGTAATTATACTTTGTCACTATTAGATTTTGTTTTCGATTTTTTATGACTTTTCTTGTTAACGACTATAAAATCGTTTTCATTTCCAATTTCATTTCATTCAACCGAGGTTTTTTTATAAATTGATTTATTCAGCTACAGTATATGAAAAAAGCATTTTTTAAAAACTAAATTTGCAGTAAATAATTGCATAGAATTTTAATATAACCCCTAAAATAATACAAAAATTAAGCAATATTTAGTAAGTTTAAAAAACGAAAAAATTTACATGCAGAGAAAATCAATACAAATTTAAATTGTAAATTTCAATCCAATTAAGAAAATGGACCCATTAATCGTTCTGTCAATAAAATCGAAACAAAAGGGAAGCTCGAATAAAAACAAAAACATCAACCCCATCAAATATTCATCAACTCAATCGAATCTCCGCAAGCTTTTCCCTCGAACACGTCAAAACAATCAAAATTCTGGGGGAGACGAGGTCAAATATCACAGTGCGCACCGACAAGACCGAGGAACAGTAACGGCAAAGCGAAGCAAAGCAGTAGAGACCTCAAAGCAAAGCCTTTCTTGTAGGCAACAAAGACATCATCGTCCGGCGCTCCATCTTCCGATAAAATGCGCAGGGCAGCTCTCTCCCTCTCTCTCTCTCTCTCCTTCCCCATTGTCAATCCGGCGTGAATGAACGAGCTCGAGCTTTGACTTTGACAACGGCGCATTACAATGTGGCGAAACAATCAAGTCCGCAGGCCAAGGGTCCATTGTTCGGGCCCCAAAAGCGTCGAGAGAGAGAGAGAGAGAGAGCGGATTACGCAATCCGCAGAGTGGAGCGCAACCAGTGCGCCGATCTTTGTTTTGCTCCATCGGCCGGTGCGATTAATTATTTCGCCGTGCTGCGCTTCGATTATCGCTCCGTGCCCAGGTTCTGTTTTGCTTGGCGAGGTTGGGAAATTAACCGTTTTGTTGGGAGACCGGGGATGCAAGGATTATTGCCGGATGAAGAGACCTCCATGGCAGGATTGAGCGCAGGTACTCCCGGCGCTTGTTGCTTTTTTGATCGAGGCTTTCTTTGTTCAAGGCTCAAATATAATTATGCATGTTCTACAAGAAAATGGATTTTAGCGTTTTATCTCGCCTGTTGATAATAATGGGGATTCGTTGTTTCTAGAAAAGGAAAATCAGGATTTACTGGGATTATAGGTACTGAAACTGGATGGAAATTGATAATTATTCTAGAGACATTTTCCTGAAAATTGAATAAAGGTGTATAGTTAAACTTTTTAACCTCCGAGTAATCTAGCACGTAATTGCTAGCCGAGAGTTTACCTGGATATCCCAGACACCATTATATCGTCAACTCTGGCGAGTAAACTTCCATCAAAAGCAGCAGCATCGAGCGTTTGGTCAAAAATTCTGAATTTCGTTAGCCTCCTCCTTTGAAAGTGACGCTCGAAATTCCCCGAAAAAAGGCCCATCTGCATGGCAATGAGTTGCCGCCCTGCTGGGAATAAAGAAGTTTTGATAGCCAGCTCTGGAACTATTCGTCGGCGAGTTCTAAATTAGCCGTCGCCGAGAACAATTTTGCAGGTCGGTTTACCAATTTGGCGGAGTTTGCCTTTTCGGCCGACCGCACCCTTTGAAGGGGCGCTTTTTCCCCTTCACAGTCCCATCGAAAAATCTTGGACGAAGAAAGTATTTTATTACCGGGATCGAGCAAGCAAAAGTCCGAGCACAAGTGTGTACACGAGAGAGGGAAAGAGGGAATCGATCGAGTGCTTTCCCCGCTTAAGTCGCCCGACATGGAAATGACATCTTGAGTGCATGCATGCATGCATGCACCTTGCGAACGGATGAACACATGTGTACGTTGCTGCTTGTAAGATGGAAAAAAGGGAAAGGCGCTTGCATGAATATAAATACGAAGAGGACAGGATGACGGAACTTTGGAAAGAGGATGTACTAATCGTATTCATGTCCGCGAGAAAAAGTTGCGGGATTATCTTTTATTATCTGGGTATGAAGATTTTAATATTAATTCCTTTCCAATAAAATAACACGTAGAGTGCATTTTATTAATCTTAAAATCCCTTGTCAATTTTAAGAAAATTAATTAATGTAAAGAATAAATAATTCAATGTTTTGAGAGGAGAATCCTCTTTTAGTTTTACCTCTCGTTAGATAAATATATTCATAATTATACTCCAAATTAATTAGTGGAAAGGATTTTCAATATCACCAATATATTAATTAATCAAAATAATTACTCGGATTTGAAAAATGTATTCCCCTCCGTAATTAAATTTCCATTAAAAATATTGATTAATGCTGTTATCCGAAAAAAGCGCTCCAATTCAACGCATTCGCAATCAATTGTCGAAAAACAAGAAAGCGAAACGATAGCTCGTAGTCGAGCACTCGTCGAACCGAGTAGAAAAAAAGGAAACCGGAATCTCCAAACATCTCCGAGTCCCAGCGGAATAATTTTCCAGCCGCGAATTCCCAAGCACGAAGCTTCCTCCTCTCCTTTGGAACGCCTTAAATCACGAGAAGCTTTTTCTCCCCCGCACACATAGAAAGCGGCAGACAGGAAAACACGGACGGAAGCAAGAGAGAAGTCGTCCCTTCCGAGTCGCTGCTTCCGGGCCGCAGGTGAGAGAGCGAGGAGCCCCAGACTCTCCAGACGCTTTAATTCTGGAAAGTGCATCATTTGCATGGGCCGTCGTCTCCAACCGAGGCTTCCGCATCGAATTCACAACTCGGCGGTCAGTTTATTTTTTTTTTTTCCTCGGCGTCGGATATGAGAATTTTTCGCCTCTCCGCGAGCTTTCCTTTCCCCCCGGTTATTTACGAGTGACGCTTGAAAGGGGATTTCTACGACTAGGGAATTTTCTACCGGAAATTTTCCTCGAATGGCTGAAGCGCGCCGAAAACGGTCTAAGCGTTTTCGGCTTGAGATTCCCGCTGCAGGAGGACATTTTACTCGAATAGCTAATTGGGTTGATAGAGGATCAGCAGCGAAATGCCCGGAATATTGCAGCAAGATTGACCTCCGTCCTGTCTCTGTTTAGAGCTTTGTATTCAGATCAATACAAATTTTCAAAGCAGTTTCTTGAATATTTAAAATTTAATCATTGTTTTCGCATTTTATGGAAGCTTTTTATTTTATAATAAAACTATAAAAAAATAAAAGTATTGGATCAATATTCTTTCATGTCTCTGAAAAATTTCTTTTTTCCGAACATCTATTTCCATATTAAAAAAGAATTTTCATTATTAAAAATCTTAAAATTTGAAACTGTATTTAATCGGCGTGAAAAAAGCTTAGAACCCCAAAATAATAGAAAAAGAATCCGAGCGGCATATTCACACTATCAAAAATTTTTACAGCGTGAAATAGCAGTGGCGGCACTTCATCGCAAATCCAAAAGGCAGAAAAAGTCGACTCGGCGGTGTCGCACGTCGCATCGTAACGATCTCAGCTCCTTTCTCGCTCGGCACACAGCCACACATCCACACACACCGCGCGCGCGAGAGAGAGAGAGAGAGAGAGAGAACTATCTCGGCCGGGGCACATAAAAAGGGCCGGAGAACGCCTGGAGGCAGCGGCAGCAGCATTGTCGTCGCTCGGGCCTTTTATTGCGGCAGTTTAGGGCGAACAATAAAGCTCCGGGGCTCCTCCGGCTGCCTTATCGTCACATTCATATCACGGGCCGCCTCGTTTGTCGGTAATGGACCGGAACCGCGCACTCGGCAGACTCTAATGCGAGTCGCTCCCTTTTTTCGCGCCTCCCGGAATTATCGCCCGACCGAGATTTTTGCTGCGCTTTTTCGACCTTTGTTGCGCTGCCCCGGCCAAGGTGCGCGAGAGGCGTCGCGTGGCTGGTGATAATTTTTAATGGCACCGAGATAAGGGAAGACGCTTAATGACGATCGTGCGGACTTTAAGGCTGCGATAAATTTCAAAGTTCGCCAGGTTGGAGAGTTTTATTGGACGGGTAAGGTGGCTGAGGATGCAAATTTTGAATGGAGCTTTTAAACTGAACTTGCGCTTCTAGGAATTTAATTGTTATGTAGATGTTGCTCCACGATAATTCTTCATGCCATTGAAACTCAAGTATTTTGTTACAAAATGATGTATTTTAATACGAAGCGTCATTTAATTTCAAATAAAAAATTTGAAATTAAATATTTATTCAAAATTAATGAGCAAAGATTAAGTAACAGCTAATTTGAAATTAATCTTCCAGTTGAAGAACTTTTATCAGAAATACAGACTGAATGAAAAGCAGCTCAAGCAAAGTGATCCGCGAAGAAACACAACCGAACATTATCGCATTCGAGAATTCACCGAAAATGTTTCTTAAGTTCAAGCCCGTTAAAAACTTCCCCTCGCAGCGCTCTCGAGCACTGAAACACAGAAAAGCCGTGCCAGTCGAACTCGGAGGGCGATAAAAAGGACGGAAGCGGGGAAGCTTGCACTTTTTCCCGCGAGAGAGAGTCGAGTAAAGACACGTAGTGCGCAACGGAACAGGTGAGGCTTTGGTGGGGCAAAGCGAAAAGTTATTGGCGACAGGAGAATCTGGACGATTCAGACTCGAAGACGGCGTGGATTTGGGGAGGAGCTGCTTTTTGCTAAGGATACAAAGCGAGAGAGGCGAAAGGCTTTCAGTGTGAACTCTGTTTGTAACATTATTCAATGTAAAACGTTACACTGAGAAAAATGTTATTTCAATATTTACTATAACCGTATTAAAAATTACTATTTTTTGTGGTAAAGCGAGTGC
>JAWWML010011571.1:0-28658 GCA_035047165.1 Ormyrus rosae | reverse complement strand
AATACCTATTTTATACGTAAAATTTTTGAAAATACCTTATAAATAGATATTTAATGTTTTCAATCTCTACCAGGGCATATATATTTTTTTAACCCCAAAACTCGCTTTAAAATTAAGTGAAATTGCAAAGAAAATCAATTACTTTTCTAATTATCCTGTCGATTAAGGTAATCACAGCATTTCCATTAATGAACCTTGCTGAAGATGAGGTACACAATTATAATTTTAACAATTATAAACGTATCAATTTTGTCTCATTTTACGAAAGAGATCGCGATAATGCGCGATAAGACATGACGAGTTTTGTGCAGACGAGCCACAAGAGCAATGTCGAGTTAATCTGCAATGTCGAAAACTAACACTATACGATGCAAAATAAAATGAAGCTCTTTTTTCAAATGTGACCTTACGTTCAAAATTGATTAAAATCTGAAATAAAACTTTTTTTTATCTTTTTTTTATAATTATTTATTTATCTTAAAAGTCCCATGTTTATTTTCAACCATAAGATATACAGTGGTTCGAACAATTTAAATTATGAAATTTTATTTTTGAAAAGAGTAAAAGCTGTATTTTATAAAATAATGTTTTGTTTCAGAACGTCGCTACACTGACGTCATCAACAATTCATCCGAACCAGCAAGAAAAGAGGTGAGTAAAATTTTATTGTTATAATACAAATATTATTTATTAATTAAATATACCACCAAAATTTTGTTTTTCACGTAACTTTTCATGAATTTTTGAAAACTTTTTTACTGTTGAAGCTTACAAATTTTATTACACTATGTATTAATAAAAAAATAATGATTTTTGATGAACGAAACAAAGTTTGCAACTGTTTAGACCTTCTAATTTTTGCATTATTCTTCGCTTAAAATTTTGGAATCACAAACGACTCCAAATATTTAAATTTGACTCTAAGAAAGAACTTACAATCCTGACTAAGGGTCAATTCTAAAAAATTCTAAATTTTAACTTTTATTTGGATTATTTGGATTTTTTTACACGTCATATTTTTCCATAACTACATGCATAACATATAGATAAAGTACATAGTTGGGAAGGTTTTGAATAATGAAATAAAAGGCTCGTATTTTAAGTACATGATTTGGGTTTTAGAACTTTGGGATTATTGATGATAGAGTCGTCATAGTATAAATAAATCCTTAAAGTTTCATAATATTTTTGAAAAAAATTCGTTTGCTTTCAATATCATACCATATCTGTAAAACTAATTTAACACCAATATTAAGTTTTTTTTCTTATTTTGTATATCTTCTTATAACTGAGTGAGTGACAGGCTATTAATTTTAACGACTTTTGTGCTTCATAATTAAGGCGTTTCTCATATTCAGACAAAGAATTTATTATTTTGAATCTAAGAACAAGAATCAATAATTCTACTCCTACACGTGTATCAAAAATAACTCTAAAGGAATGAAATTGAATATTCCTTGAATTCGTTTTTAGAATATAAATTTGATGACTGGAAAGAGATTTAGAGTGTATACCGGCTAAATTTCATTCGTAAATTTTTCATAACTAACTATAGGAGAGGACACCACTTTTGGATCACGGATTTCCTTGTAACTTCGGGATATGTTTTCTAATGTTAAAATATGAAGAAAGCCGTGTCCATTCGGTCTAATGCTCGATTTTTCAAAAGTTATGAGCTCTTTTAACAAAAATCTAAAAAAAATCGATTTTTGTTTAATCACTTATAACTTTTAAACAGTTAATTGTAAAGTACTGTAACTCCCGGCATTTGAAAGGTGAGATCAAATCCTATCGATTAAAAAATATTTTGTTTAAAACTCTTTATTTGTTCCAAAGTTACAGTCAAACAAAGAATGATCTTTAAAATAGCATAAAAACTTCATTGACATAATTTTAGTTTATTTTAACGGTAAAGTGATTAAACAAAAATCGATTTTTTTTAGATTTTTGGTAAAAGAGCTCATAACTTTTGAAAAATCGAGCGTTAGACCGAATGGACGCGGCTTTCTTCATATTTTAACATTAGAAAACATATCCCGAAGTTACAAGGAAATCCGTGACCCAAAAGTGGTGTCCACTCCTAGTAAGCTTATTTTAAATGACTACTTAGATTTTTGTATCCATGCAAGCATTTTCGACAGATGTAATCACGTATTTATTCCTTTTTTTAATTTTTGTCATTTCTGATTTGATTTACAGCATGTTCTTTAATTTGTACTTGTAAATTTATTCCGGTCAGATCTTTTGAGAAATAACAATTTTACAACTGTTTAAAGCCAAATCTATAAATTTTTAACAAAATATCACGAAATATCTCAAACATCAAAATAAATAATACAAAAACAACGAGATATATCTAACACTAACTGCTTTTTTCTCCACATACGAATGAATTTGCCTAAGCATAATACCAGTCCACCGAAGTTTCAGCGAGCCTTTAATAATTGAATCCTAATCACATTTCATTCGCGGCTCTCGGGCCGCGAAACGCGTCGCCGCGCACAATGTCACCCGCGTAAAACTTCTCCCCTGCTAAATATTCCATGGCCGGTACAGCCCCGGAAATGAATAAATACGATCTATCCTCCCTCCCCCCCTCTTTCCCTCTGCACACGTACAAAAGCCAGGCACGAAGGAATTTTCTCGGATCGCGGAAATTTCTCCTGGCACGAGGCTCTTCCACCGTTTTTTGGCCCCCTTACTTTTTTTGGCGGTTAGCAGTTTGTAAAAAGAGTCGTCGGCGCGGTGTCTTTTCGGATGTGCGGTTCTTTTAGTTCTGGTCGGCGCGAATTTCGTAAAATGTTTTTATTGCTCCGGGAAGAAGGGTATGTAGGAAAATGTAATTTAAATAAATACAAGTAACTTGTCTCTTTAATGCGAGCTCGTGAATTACTCGAGAATTTATTATTCAATGAAACATCAAGAACATAATAATATACATTTAAAATTCTAGATTGAGAAAAATTAAGTAGGAAAATTTACTGTAAATTCTTATATGAAATTTATTATTTATAGTAAATTCTTGAAATTCTTGGAATTTACTATAAATTCTTGCAGGAGGAGGGCAGGCATGAAATATGAAAAAAATTTCCATAAATTTTGGAACAATTACATTTTTTTGTAATAATACACAATTCACCTTCGAGAATTTTGTAGCAAGTTTTCCTACATTCTTTTTTTTCTACTAATACGTAAAATACATAAAATACACTTAAAGTTCTAATAATGTACAATGAAAGCATTGTCCAAGCTTAAATCGCCTGTAACAAAGCCATTATTACAGCTTCAATTTTAAGTGCAATAATGAAAGCGCAGGCAGCACGTGGCAAATACAACAGTCGGGCCAGTAAAGCAGTCTCACTTCCATTTTTTTCCCGATCTCCTTCACCTTATTTCCTCTACCACCCAGTACCACTAATCGAGAATTATATCTTCGCCCCATCTCCGTCTCTCCCGCGACTTCCTTTCGCCGATATCGGCCTGAGCCGCCAATATATATAGCCAAAGCTTGCTTCGTGACTGCTCGCTAAAATTGGAGGGAATGAGCGATTTCCCCTTTCCGTCCCGACGATTTATGGACTTATCGTTAATTGTATATAGATATTGAGGCGGCGGAAAATTTTTCGAATACAGCGCTCGCTCTTACAGATAAGAGCCCGTTTATTGGATTGAGAAGCTATTGGATATTGTTCGGCATCACTGTTCTCGAGTGTTATTTTTGTAGGGAGCATTATTTATTGTTCAATTGCGTACTCATTTATGCATGCATTATTCATTGAATGATCGTAATATTATTGTTTATAATTAAAGAAACGTTTGATGAAGATGTTTCCACGAAGTACTTACTGAAGGAGCCTTTCTTCTTTTGCATTACATATTCTTCATTTTTTGAAACTAATATTTAACTTGAATGCAGTAGTAGCAATATTGATATTACTGACTTTAAACGTCATCCAAGTGCTATTTTTCGAATAGAAACGATCTACGTTCGTCTTGTTAATTGCAAATTTACGCCTGTTTCGTATATCCGTTCAAAACTAATTGTTTGCAAGCTAACATTACACAATTGGAGCAGAGACCCCGGATAGTTTGAAAATCTCATCCCAGCAATCGCGACTAGCTCTTGTTGACATTTACGGGGACTTGCATCCAATAGAATTCAAACAAGTATAAAATCAAACAAATAGAAGGAAAACACGATGAACGGAAGGTAGACGTAATAAAAATGCATTAAAATCAAGGCAATCTTCGGAATTCGAAAACAGGCAAATTTGAAAATTTTCAGAAAATGTAAATATTCTTTATACTATAAAAATACATTAAATTTCATATTACAATTTTTTTCCTAAAAAATTCAGTATTGAATTACACAACGGTGGAACTTCGCTATGTTACTCAATTTAAAATCCATTTTGTTGACAGATAATAATTATTAGAGAGGAAAAATTTGAAAGAAAAACAGGCTAAATTTTTCGACTTTATTTAATTAATGGGAACATTTTGCGAAAAATGCGTAAAAAATGATAAAAAAAACAAGATAATTGGTTAAAAATTAAAATTGATTATATTAGTATATATATAAAGGCAGCATAAATAGAGCGACGTTAAAGAAGTAAAAAAAATTGAGTTACCTAGTCCTGAAACGCGACAAGAAAAGTTAAACAGTCTTATCTTGATAGAAAATTATAATAAGTATATTTACATTAAGTATTACCTAAGCTTTAAATTTAATAGATATATATTTACTAGCAATAAAAATAGATTTAAAGACAATACCTTTAACTGCTTAGTTTAGTTTGGTGTTGGTATTTTTAGCTTCACTTTGGGCAATACTTTATATATATATATATATATAGCCATAATACTCATTTGTAAGCCAAGGGCTACTCAAGCAAGAATTTATTGAAACACGACTTGTATCGTAACGTAATTAATGATTTTAGTAAAAAAAACGTGAAATGAAAAAAAAAGTTGTTCCGACGCGCCCGCTAACAAAAGGCAGCCCATTTATTTACGCATAAAAAGTTTGCTGAACGCAAGCTTTATTGTGTTTACAAAATACAAACTGTACAAAACCCGATGCTTTTGTTTATAGATCGGCACAGCTGTTTCTGCATGGCTAATAATCAAAGTTAATAAGCAGCGCTGGACGGCGTAGCAACTTATAGAATAAAAAACGGATGGCCGACTGCAAAACTTTAGCGTTCGATTAGGCTTTGCCGTTGACAAACTAAACGGTGTTTCGAATATGTTTTCGAAGTTGAAGGCGACAGAACTATTCGAAACAGTACAGACTGGACTAAACCGAGACGTAATTACTCGGACGAAAAACTGTATTGTATAAAAAACTTATTTCCAAAAGCAGAAGTGCAAGCGAAAAATTGTGTCTTAAATTTTAAATACATGGCATTAATACTTCTTGATGTATGCGATTCCTATCAATAATAAAAGAATCCTGTAGCGTTCTAGATATTTCGATACTAAAGTCCCGTTTTTAAAATTTAATTGTATAAAAGAAACAAGTCGTAATTAGTTATAATACAAATCCGCCAGAAAAAAAACATATAACCTCGCTTTACCGTTTCCAAGCTTCCTCTCTATTCAAAAGAACGAAGCAAGTATTAAAAGCCCCGAAAAGGGGCTCCTCCTCCGCCGGTAACGGAAAAGCCCAGAAAAACATCCAGGAACTCCGGAGAAATTACGGATGTCGAAGGAATTCGGCAGAGTTCGGGGGGTCGGCAGCTTCCACCCCTCGAGCACTCGGCGCGGAAATTCTGCAGAAGCTCCCTCGGGCGGACGGGGAGCACGAGTGTACATCTGGCGCGCGCGACGATTTCCGTCGCCGTCTCTCGCGTTATATGTACACGATGCTGAAAGATGCAGCCGGCGCGCGCGCACATATGTGCAGGTGCGCGAAGTCGAGCGGATCGGAATTTTACCGTTTCTCGTCGCCCGCTCTCCACTTTTCTCGGCCCGCGGACGCCGACGTCCGAAAGGACGATGGGGCTTTGCGTCCGTTCGAATTAGTCCGCTTCGCGGCTGGAGTTAATATCGTCCGATCATCGGCGACGATCGACTTCGACGCGGAGAACGGATAGAAATCCGGGCGATAAATAAGCCCGTCGATGAATTTTTCGATATACATCTCCGATCGCTCGGAAAAGGGGGCCGTCTGCCAAGGCTGGCGATACGTTGTTCCGCAAATTTAGGCGAGAGCAACACGTGGACACGCAAGGCGTTGTATCGCGCGGCGGGAACGACTTTCCGCCCGGCTTGTTTTCTAAACGGTCGTTGCCTCCTTTATATCGGTCGATCGATCCGATTATACATCGTCTGACGCAGTGATCGTATTGGGAACCGTCGGCGAAGCTTATATCCAGTGCGGTTCCGTCGGTTATACGCAGAGACTTTTGTCGTTTGCGAGTATTCGATCGAGTCGCGTTTGTCGTTAATCCGCCAAGAATATCGGGCGGATAAGAGCTCGTTCCGTCGATGTTCGTTCTCCTCGGTCGATGTATAAAAATTTTTTGAAATCTAGTTCAATCCATCGACGTATCTATAGCGATGAACAGAGAGTCTTTCTCGATGAGAAAATCCTCGACAAACCGCTCGATTAATAATCGAGAGAAAACGGAGGGATAAGCCGTTCATCAGCTGGGTCCACACTGAAATTTGCACAAAGCCCAATATCCGGGGAGAGAATCCCGAATTTCTTCCTTCCTCCGGGCGCCGCGGCGGAGAGAGGGGCTTTGTAAACCGCCGCGACTCTCTCTCTCTCTGTGTAATTGTCGAGAAAAGACAGAAAAAGGAGAGAGAGAGAGTGGAGTGGCCGCGTCCGGCGAGCCGCGAGAGAGAGAGATTGCGTCTCTCGCGTCGCTCGAAAAAGCGACATCGATTTTTGCGGGGGGGTACACAAACGAGCGAGCGAGCGGCGTGTTGGCCCCTGTGAAATATTTACCCGGCACTTCTTCCTCTTTGCTACTCCCTCCCTCCCCCCGTCTTCCGCCGTCGTCGAACGCCGCCACTTGTCGGCCACTTGCCGGGGGTAGAATTTCGCCGCTGCCCCGACTAATGCCTCGCCGTTTCTTTGCTCTCTGTCGAATTTTTCTGCCCGCGGTACATTTTAGTATAATATATAGTACGTATTAAAATGTCCGCTATTTCGCCGGAAAATCGATAGAATCATTCGCCGTTTCCGCTTTCGAGCTCTAAAATAATACGGGCCGCATTTATAGGAGGCTATTCCGGTTTGCTTCTCTCTCTCTCTCCTCGATGTACATCCTAATTCCTCTCGACTCCCTGTACACACACCGACGCCGCATATTTTTCTTTCCCCGTTTTCCGGCGCTGCCGCCGAGAGCTCTTGCTCTCTCTCCCGTTCCTCTCGTATTTCCCGGCCGTCCAAAAAAAAAAAGAGATTTCGCTCGCGCGCGCGCCGATTATACGCCGGTTTTTCCCGGAAGTACGCGTGTCACTGCTGGCGAGGGGGTCCAGCTTTTTAATTGCGCCGAGCTGCTCGTCCTCTTGTTTTATAGTCCGGCAGAGGCGTGCGAGGGAGAGATATTCCCGCGGAGAGAGCGAATGATGGACGCGATCGCGGGAGGGGGCGAAATTTTTTCCTCCTCCCCTCCCGCCCCTCGATTATTTATCGCTACGGCTTACTTCTGCCGGCGTCTCTCCGCCCTCTTTTTTTTTCCCCCGCTGTAATTCCGCGTTCTTGCGCGTGATTCCTCGCGTTCCGTGGGGTGTATTGCCGGCTGAGTCGCTGTCGCTTTTAATGACTTCTGAGCTTTTCTCTCCGTTTCGACTTCTTTTTTTGCCGATGCGTGTATGGTTGGCCGCGGTAATAATTTACCGCGATAAAAGCCGAGTTAATTTTGGTAAATTCTGTCGTTGTCCCTCGTTTAATTAATGCTGGAATGTTTATTTATTTATTCGCAGTAAAAAGAGGCATGTAATATGTAAAGTGTCGACAGCTGTGGGAGTTAGATTTGTTTTCGCCTTAGTTCTTAACAAAAAAAATAGATAAGTTTATACCAAATGTGGCCGAAGTTTACCATGGCTAAAGTTTGGTATAAATTTTAGCAATGAGACAATTTTAGAAACGTTCACCAAAGTTTGGTGGGAGTTTATTCAATAGTTACACTTTTGCTCGAAAAATTTGAGAACCTGTCGTCAAACTATTCTACAAAATTTCGACCAAGTTTGGTTTAAATTTGACTAAAGTTTGGTTGCAATTTTGTTAAGACTTGTCAAACTTCTCTAGAATAACTTATGAAAGTTTGGGATTGTCCCATTGCTAAAATTTGTACCAAACTTTAGCCATGGTAAACTTCGACCACATTTGGTACAAACTTATCTATTTATGTATAATGTCAAAATGTAAACACCTCTGAATAATGAAGTCTCCATACATATGACAGTTTTGAATGTAAACATCCGCGAATAATGAATCTCAATTACAGCTAGTTACCAAAATAACCCAAGTTCGGAAAACGATAGACGTCGCGTCTGTAAATACTGAATAAAATGAAAGTCAATCCGTCTTTTTACCGACGGCCTCCGAAGCAAAAAAAGCCTCCCGAAAGAAAACAGGTATGAAACGTCCGCCCCCCGCGCCGAGAGAGCGCGACTTTTCCAGACAAAAAACGCCGGCGGGGGCAACTCGCGCCTCTCTTTTTTTCCGGCCTCGGCTGACGGAGTGTCGGGCTTATATATCGAGTGCCTTCCCCCCCTCCGACGGAAAGAAGCTTGTCTTTACTTTTTTGGCACACTCGTCTCCTCGGCAGCGCGAATCCAGCTGACGCAGTCGTTAGCGACGACGTTATATAAAGTGCCTCCGCCGCGCGAGAAGACGCTTTTTCTTTTTTTCTTTCAGCCCCCCCGTCCGCGGGGGACGCGTTTAAAAATTAAATTTTTTCACCCGCGGAGCCGAGACTCCGGCTCCCCCCGAGGTTCGCGCGCACCGGGATGCACTCTGCTCCCCCCCCCCCTTTCCAGCTGGCACGCTCGCCGCTTGGCTTTTAATGCGGAAAAATTATACTTTTTTCTCGATATAAATTCTCGATCCTGGGGAGACTGTTGATTTAGGTGCGAGCGCGAGAGCTTTGGAAAAATAACACACGCCCCCACCTTTGATATATATATATATATTCGGCCGTAATTCTGAACTTTCGCGTCGAAGTCTCGGGAGCAAGTGAATTTGAGAATCTACGTACGTATTGTTAGCTTCTTCTAAATACAATGTAGGTCAAAAACTTTCCTCCGCACAACAAGCCAAAACCAATATATATATCGGGCGCTCGTCGCTGCCTCGGAATCATTCCAAAGCCGCGCCTTTTATCTCCTCCTGTAGCCGTTCATATATCGGACGCAGGAAAGAGAATATTTGATTTGCCGCTCAGCTAATCCCCACTCGGCGAGAGATGGAGAGAGATCGGCTCGGCGAACTTTTGCGAGAGCCGCCGCTTGTCCAGACACACACACCGTGACGGCAGACGGGGGAGGGGGAAAGCTCAGCCGCGACAAAACAAGTAACGCGGCGGAAGTAGGCCAAAGCTCGCGTCCCAAAACAGCGATTTAGCCGACTCGGAGGAAAAAAAAAAGGCTGCAGGCGAGAGAGCGTCGTCGCAGCAGGAGGGGGGTGAATTCGAGGCGTCGCCCGCGGCGTTCGAAATTTCATCGCGGCGGATATAGAGGACAGACGTACGGCCCCGGATTTCCATTGATCCTTAACCCGAATCATCTCGCGCGCCTAGTCTTGTCTTTTATTGCGCTCTCTCCGTCTCTCTCTCTCTCTCTCTCTCCGGGTGAGAAAATTGATTTTCCACGACGGTCCGTGAGAGGTAGGGTGTGTGCACGTATAATACGTATATCTGCATATGCTGCGCACAGCTGGCCGATTCGTAAATCGAGGTAGCCCACTTTGTGTATATATATATCGCCGATCGGAGAGCCGTATTGTTTAATCGGGGGGACCGACTACCGACCGACCGCCGGGGGTATATAGAATTAATTAAACTTCGAGTTCATTTCCTTGAAAATATTTGCCGAGCGGACTCTCCGAAAATTAGGATGTAACGATCGCGAGGGACACACACCGCCGGGCGGCTTCGTCCGTCCGTCTGTCTTTCGTAATTTCGGAGTTCAGCCGTTCGGCCGATCGGATTAATCGAACTCCGACGTTGCGGGCGAACCGCGACGCGATATATATATATATAGCTTGCCGGCCTCATCAGCCGTTACGAATTTAACTGCCGATGATCCGCCGTTCGTCTATACTGTTTCGAGCGTAATTCGATACTTCTCCGCGCCGTCTGGGTGGTGTATTAAAAAGCGAGCTACGGACGAGAAAAGGGGCGATCGACTCTCGACGAATTCGGTACGAAGCGACAATGCACGCACATATCCTCTCTTCCTCCGTTTTTGTTTAATAAAAACGTCGCCGAGCCCTCCGCTCCCCCCCTTCCTCCTCGAAAGCACTCGGTGCCTTAACCCAATTTAGAGGGCGCGAGGGGGTGGAGAGACTCACACACACAAAGCGTATTCGGCGATATTGAGCTGCCGCCGCCGCCGCCGACCTACTTGTGAGGGCCGGCTCTCTCTCTCTTTTCCGCGCCGCGCCATCTTTTCTCAAGCTCCTCCTAATCTCTCGGTGCTCGGCGGGGAAAAAAAAATAGACGCCTCGATCCTCTCGATTCGTTATTTTCTGCAGGGTCGTTCGTCCGAGTGCCGATTCGCGACACCGAGTCGAGAATAATCCGGCGGAGTTGACCTTCGTTCGGTCGTCGCGTTGCCTTTTCTAACTCGAGCTTTACGAATCGATCGGATTCGATTTACAAGCTTTCGCGAATATACGTCGCTGTAACGAGCTGTAGCTCCGCGAGGCGGAATTGATTCTATTCGCATCGAAAGAAGAGACGCTTACACGACGTTATCTCGTGTACAAAACATGGAGACACGCCGAGCGGTTTCTTTCTAACAAAATCGCGCATCGTGTCCACCCTAAGCGGACGTGGAACCCTCCGCGCGCTGCTCGAAAAAAAGTTGGCGTCTTAAAAGAGAACTTGTCGGAAGAAGAATCATCAAGAACGCGCCGCTAATATCTACAAGGCAGGTCTTCTCTGCGAAGTTTCCGGGTACTTGGACCTCGGCTCTGCTCTCATCACACTCTATTTGTCATCTGTCTCTCGCAGAGAGGAACGACTCTCTTTTTTCGCCCCCCCCCCCTCCCTCGTTGACCCTTTGCGCGCGACTCGAAACAATGGTAAACGCCTATCGATGCTATCCGATAACGATCGCGCTAAAACAAAGGCGGATCTCTCTCTCTCTCTCGTTTTGAATGTCGACTACGACGACGCGCAGCCGTTCACCCGTTGAGGATCGGCCCGCGAATCGAACCCTTTTTATCTCGATTCAGCGATTTCGGAAGTTAAACTCTCGAGTGCACACCTCGCGTCGCGCGTGTATTAGAGCTAAGCCTCTTCAGGAGGCTTCGTTTCGTTCGTCGTTATTTTCGGCAAAGAGATAATTTCTGGTTACCGAGGACCGTTCGTTTGAAGGCGAACGTTTGTCGAGTTAAATTTGCAACCCGTTTTTTGAAAAACACTTTATCGGAGCCCGTTTGAATTTGTATTGTTAACCTTTAGAGGACCGGGATGATACCGAGAGATGTAGATCTCCACTATATGCTAAAAAAATACAATAGGCATTGATTAAAGGACCAAAAGAGCCAATTAGGTCAAACTCTAATATTTGTCTTCTATAATTTGGTTCGCGAATTATTTTTATTCGAAAATCCTGTAAAATAACTATTAAAATAACTACGAAATAAAGTACAATACCCTGACATCTCTATATGCATCTATTGATGCCTTGTTAGTATACAATACTACAAACAGTCTTGACTGCGATGCTTTTAAAGCGCACTTCCAAGTGCGTGATTTATATGTTATGCACACAGGAGACCGTGTGAGTTCAGCGAATCGACTTTTAACTCCGATTTCGGGCATCACTCGCGGTTGGCACTCGTTGCCGGATAGCATAAGAAACTGTACAGATGACACGGGGATCCGTAGTTCAATTAAAAAACATTGCCTTTCATTATATGGATAGAGGTAGAGTCACTCGTGTAATCATTATTCTATGCGACTTATAAATTGATAATTATTAATTATGTATATGTTTGTATACTGGGCTTCTAGCCCGTTTTTCTAATAAATAAATAAATAAATAGAATTCGTGTAATTTCTAAATAAAAATTTGTATAGTACAAAATAAATAAATAAATAATAAACATACGTTCGGATTAATATAAACTTCTAAAATTTCTTGACTTTTCTTTTTATTTAACTTCATCCGGTTGGGCGAAGGCCAGGCGAGGGCCGGGATGAAATTTTGAGACGTCATAGTTTTTATGAGTAGTTAAGCCTTTGAATATTTTCAAGCCTTGGTATGTTTTTACAGATTATTTCAACCATAATCACTGAAAAATATCAAATTTAGTTCAAAAAGACAGCCATATTGGATCGGCCATTTTGTATTTTACAATTCCGACTGCAGAATTGTGTTCAGCGACCTCGAAAACTTATGTACGTACATTTTCAAGCCTCCATAAGGTCTTTCGAACGTTTTTGTCAACTTTTTAAAAAAATTTCATAATTTAACATGGGCTTTTACCGTCCCGGATCGGAATGACGCCTTGAGGCGTTATGGTCTGACTCGCCAACATCCGACCTTGGTTTGGTTCTAACTTGGGGACCTCAGATTATTTTTCAGTACGAATTATGAGCTTTTAAAACTGAAATCCCGGCCCTCTAAGGGTTAATTTAGAAGAAAACCTTTATTTGTAAACAGCAATAACAGTAGAATTAGTCTTTCTAGTACTTTATGAACCAATACAAATAAGTTACTGAATATATAGTATTTTAATAACAAGTGTAAAAACTAGTTAGTTACACTATAACTTGAACTTCGAGCTTTGACTTGTGACGACGAGGGCAGAGTAGTGGCTCTTCTCAAACTGTGTTTCGTGCTCTGTTTCTGCACGTTGACTCCTTCGGATCCAAAAGGAAAGTGTCAAAAAAAACACAGGTCACTTTTCCGAAACTTCCCTGCAGTGATTATAGCATCTGTGTAAGTGTCTAAGACTGTATGCGGGAAAGAATGTACGATGTACTCCAACAAAAGTAAATCGGGCCAATCCTTTGTCGATGTAATTTTCTCTGTATGCAAAAGTAGAAGAATCAGGTAGATCGTTTGCGAAGAGAGTTTAGCAAATTTTAATTAAAAAAAAAAATGTAATTGTTAGAAATTTATGCATACTTGTAATTGAAAGACTTTGTTCAAACCTTTCTTTGAAACAAGAACTGTGCATTATACACACCGCTGCTTTTCCCACAAAGGATTAAGACTTTGCTTTGCCTGAGCTTTTGCAAAGTCTTTAAAGAGCCATAAAAGTCATTTGCAGGATAATATTCGTCTTCGCTCAATTCACTACCAAACGCGATTATCGCGCAAAAAATTCAACCGAGCGGAAGAAAAAGATCCCAAGCAAATCAGCGAAATTGGACTCGTTAAATCCGAGAAAATACCCGAGTATATACAAATATATTTATTTACCATTATTTTTCCGCCACAATCAATGCAAGCGTAATTCCGAGTTCTGTTTAACGCAACGGACACACCGTCGCTAAAAGCGCTTATCCAAGCGAAAAGCTGGATACTTCCATTGTGCGAAAGTGCGCCAGAACTTGGCGGAATTACGTCGAAATGTTTGAGCTCTGCCTCTCTCCGGGGCTCCTAGACGGCTTTAATGAACATCCGGGAGCCTCGCGAAACTGCGGGATGTAATATACGCGAACAGCCAAACGTCGGGGGGTTCGACGCGCGGATTGAAATGGCCTCCCGACGAAATTGAAGAATAACACAGACGCGCAAAGTGTCCTCTTGAGATCAAACCTTTTTCCCGTCTTTTTTTTTTTTTTTTTTCTATGGAGAAGAAAAAAGGCGCGCAGCCGATACGTGTACACATTTTATTGCCATCCCGGGAAATGACGTTTATTCGTTAGCTTATTTTAAAGGCGCAAACAGCCGGAGACAGCTCCGGGCGAGCTCTGTTACATGGATATAAGCTACATTCTTTAACCGTTTAACAAAAAAGTTCCTCGAGGAAGCTGCACTCGCGCTTTCGAGCGACAAACTTTCGCATACGCTGCTTTTCTATATACGGAAGAAGTACTCTCCAATAACAGCAAAACTTTTGTGCAGCGCGCAAAAATGGAGGAGACGTCTAAAATCTTGCAGGAACACACACACACACGCACACACTCGTTTTCGAAAAGCATCCCCGGCGGAGTTCTCGATCCTCTCGGTGCACTCCGTCGGACTGGTATAACAGAATTATACCCCCGAGTTTTTCCGAGACGAATTTCACTTCGCGAAACATCGCGAATAATACGCCTCTGCAATTCCTCTTCCCCCTTTTCTCCCGCTGAAACAACGATGATGTATATAATTAAGACGAAGAAGGCGAAAGACGAGTCGAGTCCTTGTTACCGCCGCGCAATTTTTTCCATTAATCGAGAAGCGCGGCTCTTCTTTCCTGAATCTGGCGCAGTTATCGTTTCGCGGAATAATACAGCAATTAAAACGAGCCGCTCGTATATACGGGAAGTTAATTGGCTCGGCGACGGTCGGATTCGTCCGGTCGATTTTATACGGTTAGAGGGTCAGCTGCTGGTCTCTCGTCTTTGTTTTCTGATAGGGATCTTGTTTAAGAGTGCGATTGAATTTTCAAATCTAAACGGTTTCAGCGTCTTGTAAGCACGAAGGTACTTTTGACATTCTCGAACTATTTTCATCCAAACTTTTTCCTCTGTCTTTTATGATCATTAGAAACTCGCGTTCGTGAAAATACCCGAAAGCTACAATTACTTTCTAACGAGAAATACCCGCCTACAAAAGCAACGAAGATTCACGATTAACCGGTCAATTTTGAGTCTTCGAATCGCCTCGCCGTCGAAGCGGGACTCGATCGAATATAACCGAATGTGTCACCTCCAAGTGAAACGTCGGATTTCCCGCTGATTTTTTTTTCATTCTCCAGAGTAAAAGAGAACGCGAAGAGCTCGCGGACGAGATATCGTATTCCAGCGCGGGAATTTGTGTCTTTCACCGCGCGGCGGCGTGCCGTCCGACCGAACTCGGGATTTTCTACTGTCGCGGCCGGCCCGCGAGACTCCATTGCCCGCTGACGTTGCACGGACTCGTGTCTCACTCTGGAAGCTTTCCGCTGTCGCCTTATACGCCGGGAATGAGACTTGGATAAACTCTAGTCGCGCGTTTAAAGAAACTAATTAATCGTTCCCTCTTTATACTTTTTACGAGCGCGTTTTTTTTTTTAAACAAATTGCTCTTCTCGCTGGAACGCCGTGACATGGTTATTAGGACGAAACAACGCAACTAAGCGGCGGCTTCCTTATATTACATTGTTCCGGCCACACAATATAATTACCCGCCTCTCCGGCGCGCGTCCTCCTCGAGTTCCGCGACAGTCGCACTTAACGCTCGAGCTCGAGAGAGTTCTTTGCTTCGAAAGGATTAAAATGATCGGCGCGGAATTAAACATTGCGACGACAGAGCGGAAAGCGAGGGAGAGAGCGAAAAAGGGAGCCTTCAGCGCGGCTGACACGACGCTTAAAGCCGAAGATTGCTTTTTTCAATCCTCGTAATTTCCCCTTTGTTATTTTTCTTTTTTTTCCGGCGCGGCGCGGTCTACCTCTTCCTCTTTGTTGGCTTCCGTTACGTCCTTCGCTCGCCGGAGTCCTTTGACTCTCTTTTTTCTAGCCCCCGTCGACGTATTTCTATTTGCCCGGCGTTTCGATTCGCTCGTATTTCGGGCTGTTTTTCCCTTTATATCGGCGCGGCTCGAGGGGACAGCAGTCGTGTTTTCGGAAATATCGAGGTTCAGGCTGACGGGGGGTAATTGACCGCTTATTACCGATAAAAGCCCGGTAATTTGCGTTCATCGAGCTCAATTGCGTGTGTTCGGGACGAAATCGGATAAAAAAGACGAACCGAGCAGCGATAATCGCGGCGAATATCAAAGCGGAAAGAAAAGCCGCGACGCGTCTAATCCCGACTAATCTAATCGGCCGCGGCCGGCTAATCCAACGCGACGAGCATTACCCCGAGTCTCGCCTCGCAGATATATATATGTGTATGTATGTACGCATTACCGCAAATATTATATATATCGGGGCTACTGGCCCGGATTTTGCTGCTGCACGCCGCTAATAATATTCGACCCCGCGACGAGGAGCACGCGAATCGCCGCTAAATCTTCGAGCGCCTACTCGCGCCCGATAAATTCACTTCCTTCCTTCCTTCCTTGCTTTTGCGCGTGCCTTTCTTTTTTTTCTTCCTGCTTTTTCCGCTATCGTGACGGATGGCTGCTTTTAGGATAACTAAATAACTCGATATCTGCGCTTAAAGAATGCTGTTACCGACGCGCATTAATTTCTGTAAACTATGTGGATGTAACATTTAAACTAATAAAAGTTATAACCCGAAAGAGAGAAAGAGAGAAGAGATAAGAAAGACAGGAGGTAAGAAAGAAAAAGGAAAAAGAAGATAAAGCAAAGAGAAAAATTATCTACGTATTCAATTTGCATAAATTGTTAAAAAAAATTGAAGCGAGAATAAAAAAGACGATGTTCATTCATCTGATCGTCGAACTGTAAATATCTAGATTAATTTACAATAAATTATTAGAAGCTAAAAGTTGTTCGAATAGCTAACTGCTAGAAGTATATAACAAACAAATGGTAATAGACTAAATCGTTCGAATCAGAGAGCATTTCATCCCGCCACGAAAAAAAAATTTTAAAACGGTCCAGTTTCATTAACAAGAGGAAAATACGGTAAGAGTATCCGGGGCTCGTTCTTAACGAAGAAACGCGGCCCGGAAAAGCTTTCAGAAAAGCGAGTTACAAACAACTGAATTTGATATTGATTTGATAAAAGGTCAACACTGCCGTCGAGTGCCCCCTGCTTGAAAACCGAAAGTTCGATTTACCGAGCACGAGAGCGACGTGTATACGTACTATGAAAATAAACGCAGAGAAAACTCATCAAAAGCAGAAAGCGAAACCGGCCTCTCTCTCTCTCTCTCTCTCTCTCTCTCTCTCTCTCTCTCGATCGCCGGAGGCAAATATTCGCCGGGGTTCGGGAAGAGGAAGAAAAAAACAGAGAAAAAAGACGATGTACCCGGCAGTTCGAGGACTCGGAATTGAATCTCAAAAATAGCACACGCCACCGGCTGCTGTATAACATCGGTTTAAAACAAAAAAAAAAAGGCAGAAGGAGCTCCGCGCGCGCGAGCGAATACGGGAAAGCGGTGCAGTAAAAAAAAAAATTAATCGAAAGCGACTGCGCGACGGCATATAAACCGCCGACTGTAAATGGCTTTCGAGCAATCGATGGACATCGATAGTCCGGCCGTCCCTCCCGCCCACCTTTCCCCCTTGACGCGCCGACGGAAGCTCCATTCCGAAGCACATCTCGTTAAATTGGACATAGAATTGAGATCGAGAGACAAGCCGTGTATGCGGGGGAGGAGAAGGAGGAGGGAGAGGGAATAATGGCGCTGACCCCGCCGGTCCGCAGAGGGAAAAAGGAACGTTTGCGCGCCGCAATTTTCTATTTCCCGCGTCCACTTCATCCGAGAGAGAGCGGCTGTTCCTTCCGTTTCCAATGCTTTTATCGGGAAGTGGCGGTGCGGAGAGCGCGGCTCGAAAAAAATTATTATCATCGTCGCCGTAAACCCGCCGCCGCCGCCGCCGTCCGGGTTTTCGAGAGAGCGGAGTTCCGAAACGACGGAGGAGAGTAACTGTCTCGCTCGGCGCGAGAGGCGAGGAAACATTCTCCAACTATCGGGAGCTTTGTAATTGGCAGGCCGACAAGTGATACCTCGCGGAAATCCACTTACGCGGAGTTACGATAATCTGGTTAGGCTTACATTTCAGGAGCTCAAAGCCGGCCGGATTGCGAAGTGGCTCTTACTTTGGAAACAAAGCGGACTTTGTTCTGTTGCGTTTACAAATATTATCTTTTTCCGGGCCGTTGACTCCGTTTGCGTGTGAATATATTTATTTTAACGTACTGTTAGCTAAATTCAGGCGCGTTTCGCTCGCACTATTAAGTTCAAAATATTTTTGTTGCTGTAATTTCGTGAATTTTTAATAATTTAATACCGTAAAAATGTTAACCTTAACGTTCGAACTGGTACTAAATTTTGGCGTTACAAATTCGAAATTTATTCAATTACTTTTTATTGTTAAGTATTGAATGAAAAACAAAAACCAACCGACGATATTAGCATGTCATTACTTTGAAAAGTTTGTCTTTTATTTTCTATAATTCTAATTCTCAAAAGCTCTCTGCTTTTAATTATCCTTGGTAGAACTAACAGCATTTTTCATTGGTACAAAAGTAGTTTTTGCGCAGCTCTAATGCTATAAAATGTACTCCTGGAAAATGGCCAAAAAGTATGCTGTTAATTGACATAATGGTGAATAAAACATAATGGTATATAAATTATTAAACTATAAATTGGCTAAAAACTGCGCATTTTTTGTATAGTTTTTGAGCATTTCTATTTAAATTCATAATAAACATTTACCAACTATATTTGCATCTGCCAAGTTTATACGTAATAATTGATCATTTTTGCTACTCCAGTGAAACTTTAATATAATTGGTCAAAAAAATGTTACATTTAGGTAGGGAAATTGGCCAAAATTAATGCCATTATTTGGGCATTGTCCCAGTCAAAATGGCCAATTTCTGTTCTAAAAATGTTTGCTGTTTCTACCAGGGTATTAAACGTTCAAAAACTCGATTTTTCAATTTTACCGCCTTAATTCAACAATCAATCGCATACTTTTAAAATGCTTCACTACTTCCGACCCTAACTTTTTTAAGAGAGGAGACTACGATTTACTTCGATTATTTCAGTATTTACTCGAATACATGGTAAACCAAAATACAGCGACCAACCGTGAACGAAAAAAAAAAAAAAACACACATACCGACCTGCGGCAGACATAAGTTCTCGATCGATCGACCGAACTTTCTAATGGACCGCGAACAAGAGCGGAAGCGGGACCGCAGAAGCAGATTTCGAATTTCGGAAGCCGCGCGCGCCTCGAAATTATTTAAATTTAACGAGTGCGCCGGAATTAAACGCGTACGCTCGCGACGCCGCGACGCGTTTCCAGTTCGTAATCCCGTATAGTAGGTAACCGTACGGTAGTTTTGGGTTCGGATGTGCAAGTCGAAAGAGTGATGAAGTATTTAAAGAGCGTCTATTTCTTTTGAGCGAATCACTAGTAGAATTTTCAGCATTGAAAATGGCCAGGAAAATAGTTAATAGATAAGTCCCGTGGCTGTTTAATGGGTCGCGATGAAACGCTTTTTTTCACATGATTTCCCTATTAACCCTTTGCGGCATGGTGGGAATACGTATTCCCACCTTTTTTGATACTATTTCTGGCGTTTTCAAAGTAGTTTTTATAGGTTTTATCCAAGATTGTTGGTTGTTTCATGATAAGGGGATTTTAAAGTATTAAAATTCGTATACAAACTTTTCAAATTTTTTGTTAATTTGTTAATATTTATTAACAAATTCTGAAAAACAGCCTGTCCTGTGATAACAATTCATTACTGGCGTTCTGTTTAGTTGAATTCTTATGAAAATTTATATATTGGGATTTTTGGGCTAGCTGATCACGAATCTAAACTCAGATTTTGAAAATTCAAAATGACGGCCAAAATTTGAAATATTTTTGGATTTTTTTGAAAATTGGTATACAAAGGTTTTTGAGGTCGCTGATTGTGAATCTGAACTCTGATTTGAAAAATTCAAAATGGTGAATCCAAGATGACGGCCAAAATTTGAAATATATTTGGATTTTTTTGAAAATTGTTATACCAGGGTTTTCGGAGTCGCTGATCACAAATTTGGATTCAGATTTTAAAATAATATGAAAGTAATATGAAAAAAAATCCTAACATAACAAGTGAAGTTACCTTGTAAATACGTAAGAAAATATTCCCAATTTTAAATTGACAAAAAATTTGATTTTAATAGCTACGAACTATATTATCGGTTTTCAAAACTTTAATTATAAATCTTTCTTTATGTTTTATTGTAGAAGATGAAACGTAAATAAACTAATATAAAATTAAAATAAATATAAATATAGTGTATAATTTAGTTTTCTTATGCAGACGGACAATCAGTAAAATTCTCTTCTAGCGTGACATTGAATGTGACGAGGTTGTATAGCCATACTTTTTTAGAACATTTAGATTAGCTACTTAATACCTTAAAAATGCTAAATATTAATAATAAATGTTAAAGCTTTTATTCTATTAAATGTTTAGTTCATGTAAAAAAACCTTTCATGCTAGGAAATTATATTCTATATGGTTAGCTTCTTGCTACCTAATCTTTTCTTTTGCTACCTATTTCTTAGGTAAGAAATGTTTTCCATTTCTTACGTAGGAAATAAGAATACCAGGGATGCAGTGCTATCGAAGCAACGTTCCAAAGAGGATCTCTCAAATAAAACTAAAAAGCATGAAAGCCGTAAAGCGCCGTTTTACGGAAGAATTACTTACATAAAAAGAGGGGTATATCTAACGTGAAAAAAACCACCGGGCAATTTAAAAATGGCCTAGGCAGCGACGCATCTTGTCGAACTAGGCGCGACTTATCGCCGGGCGATCGTAAATTCGGTTATGGTCTCTCGCGCGGCCGTAAAAAAAACATCTCTGTCTCTCTCTCCCGGAGATTACAACGGCACGCCGTCGTTATACGAGCGCCAGCCATTCATCTTTTCGACGCGCGTCCGATTTTTATTGCCCGGGAATATGAGAGATATCCACCGATTTATGCGGGCCGGAAGACTCCTGGATTTGTACGAACCCGCGTAGCGTTGTCTTTACATTTTATTGCGAAAAACTGAGGCTCGATCTTCGTCCTTCTCATCTGCGCTGAAAACATTTTCGAGGGCCGCCAAACAGAGAAGTTACCCGTTCTGGCAGCAGCGTAACCGCTGTAAACTTTCTAGATTTTGAAAATCTACCTAGTTTTTGGTATAAGAATTTCGCTGAGAATCCAGACAAGAACGACATCGATTATACTAAAAATATCCATAAAGCAGAAGCAACCATTCTAAACTCATTTTTAGTTTTAATTCAGTTTTATCAAATGAATTTATTTAATAATTATTACATTATTTATATTTTTTTCATTTTAATTTCATTTAAATATTAAGTAAAAATAAATAATCATTTTTAATAAAGTGTAAGGTTTTTTTATCGATTATATCTATTTTTTTATAAATATAATAAATAAGCTTAAGTATTGCTATTGGGTCCTTCGCGGTCCTTCGTTTTGGCGTTAGCCTATAGCAATTATTATATATACAAGTAATAAGATATGTAATAAGAATTAAATATCAGTATTGATATTATGAATAACGTTGCTTAATGCTGATATTCGTTCAAGTTAAAAATGAAAGTACAATTAGAACTTTTAATAACTAGGAAATACCAGAAAAGATTAATAAATCGACCATAAATACAATACATCAATTTCCAATGAATGAAATGTCGATTTGAAATAAAAGAATATGGTCGCAGTACGTAAGCAAAGGCTCTGCTACACACCTACCGAATATATTTTCGCTAGAAATCCTCTACAATTCTAGATAGATTCTAGCTTCTGAGTTGTTCTAAAATCTAAAGTACTGCGGCTGGAACTTGTAGACCGTTTATTTTCAACCAGGACAATTTTCTCAATTGAGCCCGATATTTATATTATATTTCGACGTTTCGGCACAAAAATTACACTTTAAATTTAGCGGGGGGATCAGCGGTTAGGAATTTTAAATTGCGAATCGAGCCTGAATTCGAAGTCGGTCCAATCGCGCGGAGATGCGCTCTCGCGTTTCACTTTGAAACTCATTAGAATTTCGCTTGTTCGGTTCGAATTCGTTACGCGACACGGCTCGATGAAAAATTCATCGCTCAGTGGCACTCGATCCGGAGAGTGTTTATTAGACTCCCGAGCCGACGCGCGTCATTAGTCGTCTTTGCTCAATTTTACAAAATGTAATGCAATATTTAATTTCGAGAACTTGAGATTAAATCCATATAATATTTGCATCATAACACTAATGGACTTTTAAGAGCGATTGCAATATCGCGTATGTATATACGGATAAACCCTTTCGATTTAATGGAAAAATTAATTACCCTGGGCCAAATGAATTACTTCGCCCCGGAAAAAAATAATTATGTAACCGAAATTGTTTTATCGATCATCCCCCCGGTGAAATGCTTCGAAACGGGCTTTCCACGCCGAGCGTAAGAACTAAAATAATCTCTCGAATGAAATTCAAACGTAAAAGTAAATAACATCGCGATCGAAACTGCTTCTCTCGAGCAGGTCGATACAATCGGAGAAAGTCTCTCTTTTTATAAAATAATCCCTGCCCAGCTCCCTCTCACAATGGAAAGCAACGTCGTTAAGCGAGGAGAGATAGAGAGAGAGCTTTGGTTCATCGGAATTCTTCGGCGAGCTTTGTTAAAAAGCGAGCAGCCGGAAAGTGAAGCTCTCGCGAAAGCTCAAAATTCGGCAATAATCGAATATTCCCGAGACAATCGAGTCCCCCCGAGATGTTTAGGTCGCTCATCGTTAGTATTTTTTTCCGCTCCGCGCGACGGAGCTTTTGTGGCTCTGGAGACGGATCGCGTTTTCCCGCTCGACCTTTTTGGCTTTACGAGCCCGACAGGCAACGAGGAAGATGCCGCGCTGCGTTATTGCGGAATAATAATTACGCGTGAGTGCAGCGGCGCTCTCGATGGTATATATCGCCGCGGCTCTTGAATAATCCGTCGACACTTGAAATATATTAAAAAGACACACACCGCCGCAGCTGCTTAGGCTGCTTCGAAATCTACGACGACAGTCGGTGCCGATTCAAGGGTGAAAATGACTTTTAATTAATCTCTCGTTTTTGATGATTTACAAGCGAATCTTAATCTTATAGGTGTGTTTAAGGCGCGATTTCCCCGGTGGAAGCAAGAGCGAGAAAGAAGAATAACAAAGGCATAAATAATTTTCCAGCGGGTTTTAAAGCCAGAAATAAATTCTTCATAACGAATTTACGTCCGCTTCATACATCATTTTACGACAGGCCGGATAATAGCCGCATTATACGGGACTGCACGAGAGTTACCCGCGGTGGACTCGTGGCGTTAAATCGACTCTGCTCCGGCGACCTCCGGCGTTTAGTCGGGTGTAAGTTTAATTATGCCCGCGTTACGCGCTGAGTGACAGGGGCGCGTTTATCAAATGCGCGCAAACGAAGTTGAATCTGTGAATTTTGTCCGAACACGGGCTCTTTGTGTGTATAACAATCGCTGGCCTCTCGATGCGAGCGGAGATTTTGAATGCTCCGCTGATTGAACGCGAAATTTTTACCGCGAAACCCAAGGAAAGCCGGGAGAAAAAAAATTTTGATTTCCATCCATTCTTCGCGCGTATTATCCATTTCGTCCACGTTCAGGATTGAAAAAATTCACTCGATCCCGCGACCGACGCACTCGGCGAAAATTAAATGTACCCCCGGACTCGCGTAATCCCGGCCGGAATTCCCCGAGCAGTTTTTCCTACGGCGCGCTCCTCGAGGAGCGGCGCGACAAATGAAATTCCCCCTTTTTGCCGCCGCAGCTGACATTGAAATCTGCGCGCGCGCATACCGGTCGTTAAGAGGCAGACTTTTTTTTCTAATCGAGAGCGTTGGTATATAATAGTTTCTCGGAAATTCGGTTCGTCGACTTGTTTCTTTTGGGCGTTCAATTTTGTTACGGTTTAGACCGTAGTTTTTGTGCGATTGGATATTGGATGTCGGTTTGGATTTACGGGAAAATGAAAAATGGCCCGTCTTTCGGATTAAAAATTTAAGAGTGATGTACGAGACTCGAAAGAATCTAAAACAGGTCGAAGATGAATTTTTAATAAAATTAATACACCTCACCGAGGAAGAGAAAAGATTCACGGTGCAATTTATGGCGACTGAATTTTAACTCTTCTGAAATTGACCGTCGCTTAAATCTCGTAAAGTGACGAAGCATTTTTTAAAAAGATTCTAATGCAACATGCACGGATTGCGGAGAAGTTGTACTGTTAAAAATGGTTGGAAAATTCAGATACTTTCAGAAAATTCAACTTTTAACGACCGAATTCTTTCCTATATTAAAGAAATATTCGTAAACACGTAACTGAAAAAACTCATTCAGATTTTTAAATTTATTTGATTATTAAAGACTATTTTTCATAGTTGATTTTAGATATATTTACTTCTTTAGGTACGGTTATAATAAAAAGAATTATTGTATTATTATATTATTATAACCTTATTATTACCCTCCAAGAAACGTTAAGCAGTTTTTAGCCAATTTTTAGCTTGTTTTGTAGTTGAAAACGACAAATTACTACTATTTTTTGTCATCATCAAATAATTAAACATGTTTGCTCATGAACATATCAGTGCAATGATATTTTATTTTTTAAAACGGTTTTCCAATTGTTTTCATTTAATTTGGACATATCAATTTTATTAGCTAAAAAGTTAAATTTTCTACCAGGCGTATGTATAAATTTCAATAAAGCACGTATGAATTTTCATACACGTATACAAAGAAAGCTTCAGCTGCACTTTCCTGAAAATTCAAACCTAAATTTTTGAACAGCGCGGCAATGCCGGCGAGCCCGATTAATAATTTCGGCGATCGTCCGAGTCCCCCTCGCCGTTTATCCTCGGACGCGGAGGAAGCGAATTGATAAATAAGACAGAGGCGAACGTTCTACACCCCCGATTTAACCCCGCGCGCTACTTTTTACGATTTTTCAACGCGTCTTTTATATATAAAGCGATCAGCTTTATTGCCTTCTCTCGAGGCTTTCCTTTCTTTCCCGCCGCTCGGGAGGCGCGGGATTCGATTTTGCCGGGATTTCAGACGCGCTGCTTTATATACGGCCCGCCGCTCTCTTTTCCTTTTCTTTTTTTTTTTTACCCAATCATTCGCCTATCGACTCGGTGGAATGTATAATGCAGAAGACGGCCTTTGCATTTTTACGTTCCGCGGATAATCTAGCGGTTTCTTTCAAGGGTGCCGCTTTAACGTTATTTTAGATTTTTCTCCCCCTTCCTTCTAAAAAAAAAAAACACCTCGCGCCTAAGCACTACGGAGAGACTCGGTCTTCATTTGCGAATTCGCGCCAAGCCCGCGGAAAATGCATGAGTTATATCGGAGCTCGGGACTGTCAGGGGAGGCTTCCGGGAGGAGCAGCCCGCATCTTTGGCCGACGCTCAAACTTCATAAATCACCCGAGTATTGGCCGGCTTTACCTTTTCAGCATAAATCGCTCATCTATAAATGTAAATTATAACTCGCCGTTCTGCATTGTTTGTGCGCGGCTGCTTTTTTGTTTTTTCAGTTCGCTTTGCGAACAAGCTGTGCACGCTGGTGGAAAAAAGTACTGGTTTTAACCATCTTTCTTGGGAATTTATAGTATTGACTTGGCTCGAGATATTGATGCTGCTTTTGCAGTTGAACAAGCAGATTTTCTTGCAATTTATCTCAACGGCGTGCAATTCAGTTAAGTTAGTTAAGGTATATCCTTTTTACGTGAAAATTTTAGTACGTTTTAAAATTTTATTATTCCAAAATAAACTTGCGCCTCGATATTGATTGTGAACACAATTTATTAAAAGTTTTATAGCTCGATGCCGAGAGGATTAATCTCTTTTAGGCAAAAGCCTGATGCTTTGTAAAGCTAATCTAAGTTTCTGAATTACGGTACGCAACCTAATAATACGTAAAATTACAAACTTTATGCACGGCGCACCAACTCTCCAAATCCTTTGTTCATACGCATTTATTCACACTCATGTTCACCTTAGTCTTCTGTTCTCAAGTTCGCCGGTCTAAAGCTTCAAGCTCAAAAGCTTTAGTAAGCAATTGCGAATGAAGTAATCCGTTCGAATTCGCACGGTTATAATGCGCGTCGCAAAAAATGACAGAGGTATATAGTCGAAAAATATCTAATTTGCGGCGCGTTAAAATAAGGCAATCGTCTTGCCTTACTGCCGAAAAGGTGGGAAAATCTCAGGCCACCTTTTTCGGCCTGAAAATTTTATTGCCCCTTTCGTCGGCGGGAACCTCCGGAAAAATTCGGTGAAGAAAATTTCAGCCTCCCGTCGTCAGTCCGGTTTCGACAGCCAGCAAAAAAGCATCAAACCAGCACCTCAGATCCAAAGCCACAACATCCCTGCTGGAAACGTTAAGCAGGTTTTAGCCAATACTTATCTTGTTTCGTAGTTAAAAACAACAAATTACTATCATTTTTTTTCATTATGAAATAATAAAATATGTTTTCTAGTAGAAATCACATCATTTTTAATGCTTTGAGGTTACATTTGAGCATTTATTGGCTCATTAAAAAGCACTTTTTGGCCATTTATAGCACTTTTTTAAAAAATGGCCAATTTTTGCTCTAAAAATATGAATATTTTTATATTATTTTTCATTTATGCTTCCTCCTGGAGTCCTCAGTGTAAAAACTGCTAGTTTTTACACTGAGAAAAAATTTTCAATAAATATTACTATACATTTTTGTAATGCGGGGACAAACTTAAATTAAATACTTAATAATTAAAATTTCATAGAATTTTATCAATTTTTACAACATTTCTATTAAATTTTACTATATAGTAATTTTTTAAGATAATGTAAGTTTGTCCCCACATTGCTAAAAGATATAGTAATTTTTATTGGAACATTTTTCTCCGTGTATTTAATTTAGACATCAATTTTAGTTAAAAAGCGCCCCATTTAAAATTTACGTTAACCAACCCAACTGTTTAATTTTCTACCAGGGATTAACAATATCGATATCATTACTGTATATTTGAGCTGCTTTTCATATTGTACCATCACACTGTATAGATCTCTGTTCCGAACAAAACCTACAATATAAACAAATTCTAACGCAGCGACAAAAAAAAAGCACCGCAGACCAAAGTCCAAAAAGGGGTAAAAGGATGTCGGCCGCGCGATCCTGGAGCTGATTTATGAATTTAATAATGCCGCGGCCTCGCGTTTAGCCACAATTAAAACTTGAAATTGTTAGCAGTCCTCCGCGCAGCCGCCGAAGTTGGCAGCGAAAGCTTTCCCTGCGGTACAGTTGCTATTCGCTCCATTTGCTTATTACTTTGCGGGGGGGGGGGGCGGATGTGCGTGCACGCGCAATTTTCCGTTATTAAATTTCGCGGACGCGTCTCGCGGCGCGCGAGCGAAATTTTGCAGCCTGAGATTGTTTGCCCGGCGAGAGAGAGAGAGAGAGAGAGCCGGGCTTCATTACGCACGCCAGTTCATCCGAAACTTTCGCTTTGTTAATCGCTTCGTAATTGCAGTCTTGCGCTGGTTGCGAGCTGCTTCTCAATAGCCTCTTCTCTTACGGATGACGTGTCTGAAGTTACGAGCTTGCTTTTGACAGTCTGAAAATAAAAGTCTTGTACGGTAACTTGGATAAATGTAAATTGTTGTATAATTTAATTTAAACGCGCAGGCAATTTACTCTGATGGATAAATAAACAGAATTAAATAAATGAAATAAATTTGGTATCAGAAAAGAATGTATAAAAATTATTATATCGTTTCCAGTAAATGTTATTACATAAAATGGAACAATGTCCTATGATTCTTATAAAATTTACTGTATAATTATTTAATAATTGCTTCCTCCTATAGAGAAAGCTTTGTGATAGTAATTTTTAGAGTTGTTCGAAAAACCTGTTATAATTGTATTTGAATGTGTCAGGAACAAGAAGAAATGGTTTTTGAAAAATGTCTGTACGGATGGATGTGTGTGTGTGTGTGTGTGTGTGTGTGTGTGTGTATACGCCTGGATCACAGCTTCTACTGAACAGATTTGCATGATTCATTTTTTTATTTTTTTTTATTTTTTTGCTTTTTTTGTGATGGCGGCAAGAAAAATCTTTTTTTGTTTATCTTATTTGTTTTCGTTTTATCGCAAATTTTCGATTTTCGAAAAATTTAATTGTACTTTTTTTAACGATAGGATTGAGATATTTGAATCGAAGAAAGACCATTTTCAAGAATATAAAAATATCTATAATTTTAGAGAAAAAAAAGTTACTCTAGCTCTTATAGTTGTTTTTAACAAAAATGTTTTTTTTTTAAATCTAATAATTATCAACTGCTTTGAAAAAAATGTTGGTAATTAAAAATATATATAGCTATAATCTGTAAAAATTTCAAGTCATTTTTTTCGTCTTTAACTAAACTTTCAAAATTAAAAAGAATTTTTGAAGTTCATCTACTAGTATTTGTTTTATAACGCTTTTAAGTTATGTTTGGTATCGCGATTATATACATAACATTATAGTACTATCATATTATTATTATTTTATTATGACATTTTACATTAGTTTTAACAATATAGTTTAAATAAAATACAAAAAATTACTTTTCTGTGACTAATATTAGTTAGAGAA
>JAWWML010011560.1:0-27500 GCA_035047165.1 Ormyrus rosae | reverse complement strand
CCCGACGAGAGGAGCCGCCGCAGCTGCTTTGATTTATAGAGGATGGAAATTGCCGGCGGCGTATTATTACGACGATCTTCCGCGTGCCAATCATATCGCGCGAGGCCGAAACGCCGTAATTTCGGACTCTTTTTTACGGCAGGTCGCACGTCGCCGTTTTTAGGAGGTCGCCGAAATCCTGCCGCGAAATCCTGCCGCGACGAGGAAAATTATGGGGAACTGCAGAAATGAAGGGCGTAAAGTTCCTCGGAGACGCCCTAAAGAAACGAGTTCCTCTCGCTTTTTAATGAAAACCCAGATTATTATTGTTTTATGTATAATAACATACCGTGCGAAACGGGTCAATTAAATTTCAATTGGAAATGAATTTTAATTCGGCCGAGTAAAGAGGTTTGAAAGACATTCCAATTTGGGAGCCAACGCGTAAATTGCCCGTTCAAAAGATTATTTTTCGTAATACAAAGAAGTTAATTATGTTCATAATTAATTTTAACCTTCCTCTCTTGTACGCGTTAAAATTGCATTTCGGCTCTGCATCCCTGCCTTTATTCCCCTTATCAGGACAGTTGAAAAGTCCACCCGGAGCCCGAAGATAAAAGAAAAGGACTTACCCTGAAAGTTTCGGAGAGGGTGTTCTCCTCGGGCGCGGGAATGGCGCTGCTGCGCCTCCGTCTGAGCAGCGTCTGACCGGGACCGCTCGCGCAATCGACGCCGGCGGAGCAGGGGAGGGGGGCCGCAGGCAGCAACAGCTGAGCCTCCCGCATCTCGTGCTCGAGTCGCTGCACGTGCAGGTACAGGTAGAAGAAGGTGACGAATTGCGCGAGGAACTGGATGAACAGCAGGTAGTAGATTAGCCTCGCCGGGGAATTGCCCGGCGCTTTGCTCTCCATTTTTCCTCGCTGCTGCTGCTGCTGCTGCTTTTTCTTTGGCCCTTTGCTCGTTCTCAACGCTTCTCCGTTCCGGGGTCCTCTTTAATTTCGCTCACGACATGACTGCTCTTGGCATCGCACCATGCTTAGGATCAGTGCGCTCGAGTGGCTATGTTATGCGTGGCATTCCACTTCGCGAAACGACACCTTTCCATTTATTCACGGACGGTTGTACGAGAGCTGTGCTCTGGTTTTTTTCAATTAAATTACTATTTATTTTCAAACGAACTGACGGAATTCCGACTAATGTTTGCTTACTTTAATGGGAACGAATGTATAGTGAAATAATAATTAAGCGAGGGAAATCGAATTTCGCGAAAGTGAAAAAAAAAAGAATAATTTAAACCCCCCAAGTAAATAAGTAATGTTTACTTTGCCTAAACAAGTTTTTCGCTACCGGATTAACGGACATCCGTCTCTGCTCGCAAATCGAAATCAAACTGCCGGCGTACATTTATTTTCTTTTTTTTCGAATCGAAAACAAAGCACAGACGCGCAAAGCCTCTTCCAACACATAAAATTATACTTAAATTTTATTTACAGCCTACGGGCAAGTATATACAGCATTCACGAAAATCGTGTCTGCGCACTCGGATCAACGAGCTCGCGATATAGTCTCTCGGTAAGCGATACAATGTACCTGCCGGATCGATTTTCGACGCCGCGCGGCGCCTTCATTCTTTATCGAGCATGTCGCGGCCAGCCTTGTGCATCATACGAGCGGCGGCTAAACAATGGAGAGGCGACGGATGAGAGGTGAAGAGCCGGCTGTCTTAGCGCCGACTTGGCGATTTGATGCCGGGCGACGAATCAGTTCCTTCGTCGTAGACTCGAACGGCTTGGAAAGGATCCTGAAACTTTAAAGAGGAAGGAGCTTCAGAAAACGGGCCTGCTATTAGGTAAAAGCGCAAAGTGCGAATCTTTGTAAAATGCAGCTTTCAGGTATGCGTGCAAAAAATTATATATAAATAATTTTAAAGAAAGTTGATTTGACATTCAAAGGATAGGTGCACTTGTTGGCAAGTCATAAAGTCTAGTGAACGACTAATAAACGTCGATGAAAAGAGAATACATGCTGAATAATCATTTATCGCCGTATAATTAAACTTTTAATTACATGCACAACAATTGCAAATTATACATTTGTCAACATTAATTATTATCAACTTTGTTGAGCAAACAATTAATGAAACGCGCGCATTGGAAGTACTTAAATCAGCTGAAAGCAAGGCTTTCGAGCGGTAACACGGTGTGTCCAAAAATTTGCGGCAGCTTAGCCGCAAAAGCTAAAAGAGAAACAAATAGTCAATGGACGCGAAACGAGTTTGAGAACGGCGGTGTACAGCGTGAAAGCGGTAACTGAAAGCCCGTCTTTGGCGCCGGCGGAAAACCGCTAATCGGGCGAAAGGAAAAAACGCTTTGCACGGACTCTTTCGCGGCCGGGCGAGGGAATCGAATTCGAAACAACAGCGCAGGCTAGAGAGAGAGAGAGAAAGAGTTTCGGACAAATTCGCCGATGGAAAGTCAACGCTTTTATTTCGATTTTATTCGGCGATAACGGGATTTTTCTAGCGGCTCGCAAAATTAAATCGCAACGGGCCCAATTTTTATTCAATCTCCCGCTTACCGGTAAGACCGACAAAGAGAGAGAAAGAGAGGGGGGGGGAGGGGGAGAGCTGTAATCTAGCCGGACTCCGTTGCCGCCTCTGATGTCTGCTAACAAGCGCATCGGCGAAATTGCTACGTTACACCAACGAACCGCACTCTCTGGCGTGCGAGTTTCCCGCTCGACTACTTTGGCAAGTTTTTCGCGGTGGGGGAGCTGTTTTGCGACTCCTGCTTCTTTAGCGGAGAATCCGTTTAATTCACCCGTTGACTAACAGTTTTAGTTGGATTTGACTGACGAGTTCGCCGTTGTTTTCGGCTTCTGTTACCGAGGCTCTTTCGGCGGTGACAAAATAGATTTTTCGCGGCTTGTTTTTGTTTCCTACGAGAGAAATACGGGGAAAATTGGATGGAAACTTTCGTAATGCAAGAGCTGAAAATTCATCGGATAAGCTTTTACTAGTGATCGCGTGGTGACATAGTGCATTAAAATATTTTTTAAAAATTCATTTAAGACTCTTTTGAATTTTTCATGTTTTAGATAAGGGACTTTTTTTAAAAACTTATTTAATTTCGTGGATATTTTTTATTCAATTAATATCAAAGTAACTTTTCAATTTTTACTTTTAAAATGACAAAATATTTGAATTTCTTTGTATAAAAACTCGTTCTATTTTTAATCAAATATTTATTTATTTATTTATGATATTACCAGAGTATTAATTACATTAAATATTGTAATTATTCTTAAAAGACATTCACTTACGAGTCATATATATGATTTATAATATACACTTGATGAAAAAAAATTTAATCTATGGTGCAAAACAAATCCGAAACGATAAAGGAACATCTTTCCTGAAGTGATCTGTGAAAACACCCCTTCCAAACAAACATCCAGATGATGCGCAAGTAAACTCGAGGATAATTCATTTGTACGGTCAGTGAAATTCGTTCATTTCATCGATAAACCAATATGTTACCGAAAATAATATTATTTTTAAATAACCCAATTTTAACGATTCACAAACAATTTCTGTTCATCAAACTGTAAAAAGATTTTCATTCTCACCGTTAGCATTAATCTTTAATAATTGCGCAATAAAAAAAATGGGTTAAGCGCGACAAATAATTCGCTAACGACTTTACAAATTGCACGTTAGATTGAAATACAATATCTCGCGAGCACGTTTTCTTAGCGAACTAATTAGTTTCAAGTGCTGGCACGTAACTCTCGCCGTCCTCGATAAATTTCCGAATGATCGTTCCATCGGCAGTGGAAGCTTTCATCATCATCATTCCGCGAGTCCCCGAGTCTATCTCGTCGAGTTTCCGCGAGTTTATCTCGACCGCGAATAAATTATTCTCACTGAGTCTCTCTCTCTCTCTCTCTCTCCATTTCCTCAAGTTCCGAACTTCAACCCAAACACTCGCCGGCTAAACGCGACTCCCGCGCACAAAACGAATCCATTCCACCGGTAATCAGTCTCGCGGCCGGAAATCCACTCGGCGCTCTGTTTGCACGTTTCTGGCAAAGCCCGCGCCACCGACTAATCGCGTGTGTCGTGCTCCTCCCCCCCCCCCCCCTCCTCCTCGTCCCCAGTCGCTTTGAAGCGAATCGAAAGAATCACAAGGACCGCCAGCGTTAATTTTACTCGGCTTTAAACTTGACCACACGCTTCTTGAGGGAGTTTCATTTAAATTATGTACGCTCGTCGATTACAGCCCATTTTTTAAATTTTTTATTTTTTTTTTTTTTATTTTTAAATTAAACTTTATTCTCATTTATCTAGCCGCGAGCGAATCGATGAAAAGTAGTAGATCGGAACTTTTTAATGTAGTAATTAAAAGGGAGAAAAAAGTTAGGGCACGCATGAGTTACGTGTTTCTGAAGTTGAACTGTTTTTATCGCTGCATATAATATTTGAGGAGACTATGTTATATACAAACCGTTCGTTGAAATTAACGTAAAAATTAGTTTATAACGCGATATGATAATAACTTTATAAAACACCAGACGTTTGACTAATTAAGAAAATAATTGGGCGAAATATTTTACACATTGTAATTGCATGGAGTAGGATAACGTTGACTAATGATGCATTGCATGACTAATTTTCATGTCGATTGTAGAAAAAGCAACTTGGTAATTTATAAAATACTGCCGGGTAGACCAATAAAAAGCAGTGCTTAAAGAACAGTTTCCATTTTTATGATCCGGTTCACTTTAAAAACATTCAAATGGCTCTTTATTTTCTGATGCTTTTAAAGTCACGTACGATGTGTTACTATATTCAGAAAGAGATACATTTTTTTATTCTGCAGCATTAATTAATAAATCAAATTAATCGAATATTTATTGCATAGAAATGTGGACTTTTATTTGTTTTTATTTATTTTACTCATTAAGTTCAGAAAAATTGACTTCTACTAAAAGCTATAAGTTACTTAAATAGTAAAATTAACTCATTATGCGCCAAACATTCAGTTCTCTAAGTGCTTGTACAAGTAATTTAGATTTGAACACTAATTATTAATCAATAATTCCAAAAGGCTACTCAACAAATACATCGCGTTAAGGTCGTCAATCTACTTAAATCGATTGCCGCGTGCCAAGACCTGGACAAAATCAAAGCAAATCATCAGCCACTCACACTAAACTAGGCTTCCCTCCTTCACTCGTTCCTCGACAGCCGCAGCGGCGCTCGGCAAAGAGCCTGCGAACCTCGTCGCAAAAAGCAACGAAAAATACACGTGGATCGCCGCGAGCGGATCGTCGCGGAGCACTCGGGGGAAAGTCGACGGCTCGCGTCGCGCCGTACAGACTACTGCCGCCTCGGCGAAAGGCAGTCTCTCGGCGCGATCTCCGTTCCACTCCCGACGCCTGCGCATTTCACCCGCACACACCGTGGAGGTTTGTTTGCCGAAAGCTGCGCGCTCCTGTGTGTACTTAGAAGCGGTCGCAGAGGGAAAGCAGCAGCGCGCTTTGCGCTGCCCGGAAGCTACCGCTTCGTCGCTTTGCGTTTAATGGGTCCGGCGCAAACTCCCGAGGGCCGGACGCGCCAGTCTGCGGATAAGTACAAAAATCGAAAACTCGAGCACTGGCGGCGGCAGCGGGCTTCGGACGGCCGAGCAAGTGGGAAATTGAGCTCGGGTTCTTATATATATATATACGCGAGCAGGCATTTTACGAGGGCCCGTTACTGTCGATGAGTTCGATGGAATTCCGTCGCGTATCTTAGAATTGCTTTTCGGAAGTGATTCTACATTTTCGGCGCAATGGCCGAAGTTATCGGGGGGAATTATTGTTTTCGAGAGATACGGATATTTTTTTAAACGATTACCTCTGGAGGAGGTACTTTTTGAAAATTCAATTTCTTCGACCTCTTCCATCATCGAGCTTCAGATTTTTTAGAAGGCCGTCACGTTTCTTGAAGCACAGGAAAATAAAAACTTCTTGATTAACTCGTCACGATATCTTCGGCATTAATTCACGACCTGAACCACGTACATGACGAACTCGGAAACAAAATGAATATGTTTTGCGCTGCCCGCTTCGTGCACTCTGCTACGTAACCCACTTTGAATTTCATTGTATAGATACATGTACAGCGCGGTAAGATAACCTCCGAAAAGTCAGAGGTAAAATTGACCAGCTGAAATGTAAAATCCTGCTGAATTTTTCTCTCGATTTATGCCAAATATTTTACAAAATTTTAGAATAAAATTTTTCATTTCTGTGCAATAAAGGGACTTTAAAAAAAAAGCAAATATTCAAAGTTCTTTTTATTCAAAATCCCAATGGAACTTTACTCCCTTGGTGCACTTTTGTTAAGAATTCAGAAAATTTTAATGGTGCGGCATTGTTTTCTGCATGGCTTGTAATTGTAAAGAATCTTTTTGCTTCCTCCTAGAGGAAGCATTGTATTAGTAATTTTTGGAGTTGTTCGAAAAATTTGTTTTTGTTTTATCGCAAATTGTCGATTTTTGAAAAATTTAATTTTAATTTTTTTAATGATAGCATTGAGATATTTTAATTGAACAAGGGCAATTTAAAGAACATAAAAATACCTATAATTTCAGAGAAAAAAGTTACCCTAGTGCTTATGGTTTTTTTTGTTTTTAATAAAAACGTGTTTCTTTTTTTAAAAAGCTTATAATTTTTAAATTAAATTATCAACTGCTCTGAAAAATGTTTTATTAATTAAGAATATATATATAGCTATAATCTGTAAAAATTTCAAGCCATTTTGTCAATTAGTTTTTGAATAAAAAGCTGAAAACTGAAAAAAATGAGTTTTCTATGTGCAACGATTACGGGAGTAAGAAGGCTTTAAATTACTTGAAATTTTAGGAAAAGGTAGATCTTATGTATGTTTCGAGCTGTATAGTTTTTCTGCTTATGAAATTTATTAGTTCAAAAGATATTAAGATTTTATTTATTTCTTTTCAATTTTTTGAATAGCTGCATCTTGATGAATAATCGGTATTTTTCAATGATCGATCACTTATTTTTTTCATCTTTAACTGAACTTTCAAAATTATAAAGAATTTTTTAAGTTCATCTACTAGTTACTGTCATATTTTGATTATTATTATTATTTTATTATGACTTTTTACATTAGTTTTAGCAATATAGTTTAAATAAAATACAAAAAATTACTTTTATGTGACTAAATATTAGACTAATATAGTTAGAGAAAATTCAATTTACTTAAAATTTTTATTTAATTTTTTTCAAAACGAAGATAGTGTGAAAAGATAACACCAGTTTAAAATCACCTTAATATTCCAATAACAAAATTAATATTTAAATTTTGTTAGCTTTTCATTAAATTCTAAAATGAGCATATAAAAATAAAATAATAATAAAAACTAGATAATAATGGAACCACAAATTAGTTAAGAGGAAGCTAACTGCCAATTTTGCTGCGGTTTTTCAGATTACAGTCAGTATTTCTAATGAAAAGCATTGTAAAGATCGAGGAACTCAATTCATTAGCATTTTGCAATCAAGTACAAAGGAAGGGTACAAAAGAATTTTCGTAAAGGCACACTCGATAAGCTTAAAAGCTGATTAAATGACCATTTAATTAAGAGAGCTTTTGGTTGAGAGAGCATGAACGGGTGATTATCGTATAGCTAGCGTCATCTCGTATGCCCGATAATTATATCTAAGCTTGAAGCATCCTTACCTAACCTCACATGAGTTTCCTGAAACAATGTATCGGCACTTCTAAGGTTGTACGCCTCTCATCTATCTGCGTAACGGGACTTTTGGTTAATACCTAGGATCGAATTAAAAATCCAATTGAAATCCTCTCGTGGATATTAAATTCTATATTAGAAGTGCATTTTAACGTATTGTTTATTTTGATTGATCTACAGAATAAAAAGAACACAAAATAGTTTTCGTAATTAATCGTACTTCGATAAAATGCAACAATTTAAAATACAACTATTTACTACAACATCTTCTTCTCTGGTAAGTGCTGAAAATCTAATATTTCGTAATACATTCTTATCCTATATAAACTTATTATCAGTATGTGTAAATGAAAACGCAGGATTACAATTACCATAAATAATCAACATTAATTTGAATCGCACATACCATTTGCATTTGCTATTCCAAAAGTTGCGATTGATTTTATTTTTATAATATTACTATTCTAACGAATCGCGGAAAACTGAGGGCAACGTCGAATGCCTGACATTGTGAAACACTGAAGCTAAAGAATTACTTGGAAGAATCGATTTTCTCTTTCGCCGAAATTGAATGGCATGCGAGACTTTTCTATTCGCAGCATATGCGTCGTTTGTATGAAAGCGGCTGACAGAACAGACGCTTTTCTACTTAAAGATCCATTCTAACACGAGCTGGCACAAATCTTCTCTGACCTGGATTGAGAACTGTATTCAATTATTTGAAGAATACACTTTCGCCCCCGCTTCACGAACACCTTTGAGTTTCGTTAAAAATTTGAGCTTTGAGTTTACGTTTTAATTGAAGGTTGCGCTGGCATGAAACCTAATTAGAGCTTGTAAAAATCATTTGCTGAATCGCGTTTCGGGCGGATTTACAGTCGAAATGTTAAACTAATAAAAATCATAAATAAAAGTCGATCTTTTGGAAGTAATTTTAGCGAATTAAAACCTACTACTTCGAAATAACTTGCCAAACCAGACACAATGATTTTTAAAGAAATGAATACTTCAAATGACGTTGTAAACTGACTAAATTTTTCACATGAAATATATTCGGAGCAACTGAGTACGGTTCATCTTATATAGAATCAGTGATATTGTTGCTTTAACATATGCCCGTACATTCACAACAGCTTAATGCGTATTCAAAGCTAAAACACGCTCAAAGATTTAGATGTAGTATATACAAAGTGACACGTATCTTTTATTCTTTGATAATTAAATTATTGTTTTTTTATCATATTTAAATTTACTTTCATCTCAAGTTATTAAAGAATGATACTAATTAACAATTTCTTTTAAAAAGCTACTACACCTCATAAAAATAAAGCATTTAATTTTACAAAAAAAATAGAAAAAATTAGTTCGACTCGTAAACCAGGGGATATTGGTTGGTGTAAATATAATAGTCACCAAACTAACTGATAATCTCCTGAGTTAAATTTAAAAATGAAAAAACCCCAATTCCCGACAGCAACCGCCATTATCTCTAAGTCAATATACCTCTATCACTCGGCTGCAGCTCACCCTAAACTTTTTCCTGGACGGGATAAACAAACTCCCGCGGGTCGTGTCCCTAAATCACAAAAATGTGCGGCGCAGCGCATGATGAAAATTCGACATCATTAATAATCGCTCCCTCGATGCCTGCAATTTACGACGGGCGCTTAGCGTGCGCCGCGCCGAGCCCATTGCTTGCGTGCATTCGGCAATTTATTCTTCTTCTTTCGGGCAGTATATATGTCGCCAATGATAGTCGAGGAGACGCTGCATTCTAGTGCCTTCGAAGTAGAATACTGACCGTCTTCAAAACTTCAGATTTTGTTTGTCGGAATTATGTTGAAATTAGTGTTAAATTAAAGCTCTTTTTAAAGTTTTCGAAGTGAAACTTCTACCTGCTCGTTACGAAAATCCAGCAGCCTTGTGAGGCTTGAGTGGCTATCAGTCAGAGACTGCTTAATCAAGTAGGCATCGAAGTCAGCCAACAAAGTCGAATTTCTAATAAATGAGAGCCAGTTATTAATAAATGAGGTGAAGCATGATTATAAAACATGCGGATTTTAGAAATAAAATTTCGATTGCTAAACCAAAAACTGTTTTCTTCATCCCTAAAAAATAATTTAACTCATTATTTTTCTAAATATCTTTCTTCGTTATTTTTATAAATTTTGTTTATTTTATCCAAACAATCTTTTAATAATTTTAAATATAAAGAGGACTATATAGTAGAATCCATAAGATCTAGTGAAAAATTCAAGTAAATTAGGGATAGAAAACATCGTTTACGTAGTTTAAAAATTATATTTTATTAAGTTTACTGAAGATGAAAATATAATATCAAGATATAGATTTTTATTTCATGTGACTTCTGTACAAAAAAGCTTCTATACGCCATAAATGACATTTCACTTCTATACCGGCAGTTCTGCGACCTGCCACGGTTTTTTGCTATTTCATGCTCTGTTGAATAATTGATTTTTTGGCACACGCTGTTTCCGGGAAGTGTGTATGTTAAAGGCTAAATGGTTTGAAAACGGGGTTATATTTTTCCTTTTAACCTTGAAAGTTTCTTCCAACACTTTACCACATTTTATAATTAACTTTAAAACTTTTTCTTAAGGAGTTAATCGAAAGAAATAAAGTTCATGTTTGATGCTTTTTGTTTTTAAGATTTTGACAATTATATCGGTTATAGTTATAGTTCAACATCATAAATAATATTTTTTTTTTTTAATATGAAACTATTTTACTTTTAAAGTAAATTAAAATAAGCGAATAATATTTGAAATCCAATCTTAATTTTCTTTTGTTTCAAAACTATTCAGCCGATTCTGCGAGTTAAAACTGTCGACCATTGAATATTATAAAAGAGGAGAATAATTCGAAATAAACCGAAAATGCATTAATCATCTGAAGGAGAAGCAAAGTCAGCGTAGTTGGCATTTAATACACTACTTCAAGAAATCCAGTAAAGTTAAGAAATTATAGATTTACTTATATCGAGTGGCTCAATTACGTACTCCTTGATAATCGATTCGCTTTTAACTGCACAAGCTCTTACGATGTCTGGAGAAGTAAGAAGTAATCAACGTTTTAACATTTGACAGACCGATTAATAGGGAGTTCAAACAATGGAAGTTCTTCGGTGGATCATTTTTAAGTTTTCGAGACTTTGCTAATTACTAAACTTAATGACAAAGAGAAGCAGAGTTTAATGCAAGTGTAGCAATTACCTAGCACTTGCGACTGAAGTGTAACTGTTAAAAAATGTAACTTTTAAAAAGTATTACAAGTAAGAATTTGGACTACTGTTTTGTATTTGAGAGAAAAGTGTAGAAAATTCGATAGAATCATCAAGCAATATTGCAAGTTGTTTACGTTTATTATTATAAATAAATAATTTATTTATTTAAGTATCAAATAATCTTTAAATAGTTTATTCAAAAATTAATATCTTAATTACATAAATAGAAAAAAACAAATACTTGTAAAATTAATGTATTTCATCATTTTCTTGATTAAAAAAATATCAACCGATATAAAACTATAATAATTGGAAAAAAGACCTGTATGAACTTATTTAATCATTTTTTAATCAAGAAAAATAAAATACATTAATTTATTGAATGTTTATCTATAAAGTTTTAAATTATTATCTATACATATCAAATTCAACACTAAAACTATTTAATTATATAAAAATGTTCATTTTTTCAATAGAGGTTTCTATTTGAGAGAGTATTTTTTATTGGAAATGAAATATTTTATCAACATTCTTTTTTTACTCGCTAGAATTTTTACAATCGATTGAATAAGTTAATTTAATCAATAATGGAATAAGCCAGACGAGACACTTTTTAAATGCATTTTATAAAACATTTACTTAAAAATAAATCAATCTAGAAGCAGCTTTTTGTCCTTCTCAGTTTTTATTTCATCAGTGATTATGCAGTTCACGCCATTTCATGCATTATTTATTGGCCACAAGCGCAGCTGCATCCCGAAGGATCGAACCTCTCGTTTTTTTTTATTTTTTTTGCCTACTGGTCTTTTCCGTAAGGCCAGTGAAGATACTAGAGGCCAAAGAAGCACACGTTGCTAAACGCGGAGCTTCGAAGAGGATTACTTTAAGTAATTTACCGCATTACATTTCGGTTAATTTAATTATTAAATCTCATTTGAAAATTCCGGCTATTCTGCGGAAAATGAAGCGAAGTGAAAAGCAAGAATTTAAAGTCGATTGAAATTGTTGAATTAAATTAAACTCGGACAGGCTTCAAATTATCGAAGTATAGCGACAGCAGAGGTGGATGCCACCAGATTTTTATTCGAGGAATTTCTTATTAAACAGCATTGGCGTACTGCAAAATGCCTTCCAGAATCTAATTGCATATATATATATATATATATAGAGAACAACATCGTGAATGAGAAGACTTTTCTCAAGTTTGTGTAGCTGTGCATGTTACTCGCGCTAATTACCTGCGCTGTCAAGACTTTAAAGGAAAGCCATCTATAGTCTTGTTCGACCTGTTCATTTATTCAGTAATGCAGCCTATATTATTAATTTTAAAGAAGTGAAAGAACTATTTTATGGCTTCCTTCTGCATTGATGTTTCTTTGTAGGCTGTTCAATATTCTTTGTCGAATTTTGTAGGAAAATTAAATGGATAAAACTGGTTGATGGTTTTAAAACTTCCAATATTCATCCCTTACAAATGAATATTTTAGCAAAATAAATAATAAATATCTCAAATATTAAAAAAAAAAAGCAAAATTGAATATTATAAAATTCATATTTTCAATTCCAATAAAAACTATAGCATCACGCAAAACTTTCCGCAAGAAAGTCGATATATATAATATATATATATAGAAAATGTCGGATTTCGAAATGTTATCTAAGAAAAATGCGAGAGCGTCGCATCCGCGAGCGAATCCAAAAATACACGCGGGAAATTACGGGAGTCGCAGCCCTATATCGCCGTAAGCAAGCAGTCAGAGAGACGTCCTCGGCTCCGGCGCGGCAGTACACACAAAGAACGAGGCATCGGATGGTATAACGTCGGCGAGACGGCAGGCTAAGCCTTGAATGGAACTGAATGCTCGGCGACGCGTTGAATCCTATCGCATTAGAGCCTGACGTGTCGCCCGCGAGTGTCAAAGGATAGCGCCGCGCCGACGCTGCAAGGACGTCGGGAACTCGGGCGGTGTAACCTGTATATAGCCTCCAACACCGTGGCAGCAATTCAACAGCCAAGTGCCGCGCGAGTTTGCTCAACTCGCCCCCGGAAAAAGCCATTGTTATGAACTGTCGAGAGCGACGCTGCTTGCTCGTTAATTGGGTTGAGCCGAGGAACGATCGTCTTCGTTATTTGACTGATTTCAAATTTAAAGTCTAAGATAATACTTGTACAGTCAAACGTAGCTTAATACAGTTATTTTTAAAAAAGTGTCGTGTTTGTAATTGTTTTAAATCAAAATGTCCTATATCGTACGATTCGTACGAGGTAAAAGCAGATTGTCGTAATTATTGAGTTAGTTCCAAGCTGTGCCCTCTTAAACGAAACGCACTTGGAATTTTTCCAGAGCCGAGCTTATTTCCGAAAGAATTGTCGCACTTTCTTCTGCCCGCTTTCTCCTCAATTATTTGAGCCATTGTTTAGCCCAGATTCACTTTTTTTCTGGCATTTGTTTCATCGCATTAAAGCAGCTAGCCATATAAAATGCACCTCGACGGGAAACAGGCTGACACACGCACACACATACGTACGAGTGAAGCCCTCGCAGTGAATTACAAATGCAAAGTACCCTTTTTACTCCAGTGGCATTGAGTGTTTTGCTCTTGCGGTCAAAGCCTTAAAGTCCTTTGAACCTCATGAAAATTTCAGCGCTACCTGCTCTCTCTTTTTCCTTTTCTCCCCCTCTCATTCTTTCACACTGTACAGAGAAATACGACGACGTCCAGAAAACTCGGGGACGAATGCGGGACAAGAAAAACTGCCCGGATCCGAGGCCCGGATGTGCGAAAACGTGAAAGAGCCAAACGACTCTTCCGCCGAATGTATAATCACTTAAGTAATTGTGTATAGTTTTGTAAGCAACTTTTCATTATGCCGCCTGGAAATTCAAGCCTCTCGCAATGGGAATGTGGCTGGAACGTGATTTGCATGTTTCTGCATTTAAATGCATATTATGCGCTCGTTTTTCTGTAGATTTTTCATATTCAAAAAAAATATAGTCCTTATTCTATGAGATTTAAATTAATGCCGCGCTTTTATAGTGCGAAAGCACGAATCCCTGTAAAAAGGGCGTACGAGATTTACTCCTATATATATTCATCCTCGTAAAAATTCTTTTTCATAAATTGAAAAAAAGTGCATAATATAAAAAGCCTCATATTTTTAAACTTCATTGTTGCAGAAATGCGACTCTTGAAGTATATATAGTAAAACTCGATTGATTGAAGAGAGCAACGCGAAATGTTTCCTTAATTCAATAGGAAGAGCCGCTGAGCCGCCCCTCCTTCAATTCTGACGAATTGAGAGCGCAGGAAAGCTAGCCAATTGAGACTTATGAAGTGGGGGTGAAGACCCTAACTGCCTTTCTTAAAAGCAGCGACTTCCGAGAAGAAAGACTTTAAAAGGTCGAACATTACGGGGGATTGATTTATAAGGACGGTTCGTACTTCTTAGTCATCAAAAATCGTTACAAGCCATCTCTTTTTCAATTATCGATGCTAAACTTTTAAAAAAAGGTTTATTCCCGTTTCCTTATTGAACTGCTTATTATAAATCATCTCCAACCACTTATTTCAAAACTTTTAAAACAATTTTATCCCAAAGCGAATTGATGATGAATTTTGTGAAGGTTAAAATAACGCCTTAGTTATAAAAATAATATTATCCACTGCAAAAACTTCTGTTTTCGCATGAAACACCCTTAAAAGCAATAATAACGAAGTACGGAACCTTGAAAAATAACAGCCGGGCAAGTTTTTCGCCGCGACAGTAAAAAAAGATATAGAAAAAAAGTAATCTTGTCATTTTACCAGCATTTTCCATCAGCGCTGAAAAGCCGGCTGCTTTACGCCATCGAAACCGCAGTCGCGCGGCGGCCACAATTTCGCGGCCGAAATCGGCAGTGCATTAAAGCGCCGTTCCATTTTGGCTCTCGCGCGACAAGGCAACGGAAAAAGCGGCGAATTATTCGAATCGATCGAGGAGATTGAAATAAGAAAAAGCCGCGCGCCGTTACGAGGAGCCGCTCGAAGAGTATCGAGCCGCAGAAAAATCTGAATAATGCGCCTCCGCGGATCGGCTTGACGCTCCTGAGCTCTTCCCGATCGCCGCGGATGAGCGTTTCTGGGAAGAGCGGATATGCCTCTTTGCCCATTCAAATGCATGCCGAGCCTCGACCTTTAGCGAGAGGGGGACAATTTATGCCGGCGATATTCGAAGCTTCGCCGAAGCGCGGCGCGCATAGAAATTCCGAAAACCCCCGCGCAGTTTCGAAAGCGCGACGATGAGAGGGGTAGAGAGAGGAAAAAAAGTAAGCAGGACGCGCCGCTTTTTCCTCCCCCTTTGTTCTCGCAACACGTGGCGCCAGGTGCAGGAATACACGTATATGTATATATATAAGAGATGCTCGTCGGGGGAATTCCGTGCGCACAATAACGCGTCATCATTCTTTTTGTCCGGATCCCTTTTTTTTCCGGCGCTCAGTGGCTGGTGCACAAAACACACATGGGACGAAAACTAAACGCCGAGATGTATGCGGATTTCCTTCTTTTCATTTTCTGCCTCTCGGTCTGTCGCTTTTTCCTCGTTACTCTAATCCCCGCCCTTTCCCGTACTCATTATTCGCCTCGATGCCCCCGATTTGTTCTCTGCATCAAAACGCGGAGATGAGCTTTGAAAAAAGGAACGAATGGATATCAAATGAACATTCTTTTATTGTTTCAAATTATAACGATTCGCTGCTCTGCTGGCTTTCAAATTGTTTTTCTGCCTTTGAAACGCAACGGAGGAATAAACGCGGCTTTTACGTCCATCTATCTATCTTGAATCCGATTCAACAATGAAACGGCGTAACTCGAAAAAATTTTTTATAGTCTTTTAAAATACCATTTTTAAGCCGCGTAAAGTTTTACTACTTGCAGATATAGATGAAAATTTTGCTTTATAAATATTCATAAAAACTGCCGGGCGGACATAAAAAAAAAGAACGGGAGCTTTAATTTTAACTAAATATAAACGTTCTTGCTCCACTTCCATTACCCACTTTCCAGCGACGTCTCTCCTCCCGCTATTGCAAAGCCATTTTCGCGGAGCGACAAGAGACGCTTCGGATTTCCTAAATACACTCATTTCGCGAGCAACGGAGCTGCGACGGCTCATCTCGCGCCTCCCCAAAACCTCCGCCCCCCCCGAAAAAGAAGGGAGGAAGTGGAGCGGGCGAGAGCAGTTGCCGTGACGCTCGGCAATCACTCGCGAGTGCCAACCCGTACAACTCATTCGTTACGTGACACATCGCCGCCGCCTATCTCTGTGCGCGCGTGTATATGCGCCGCGCGAAAGATTACATTTTTATCGCGTGCGGCTCGCATATTAAAAAAAAAAGGGAGCGAGAGAGAGGCAGTGCGCGAGCTCGACGGCTACAAAAAAAAGGGGGGGAGAGGGGAGCCAAATAAACGGAGAAATATTACACTCGGACGCTCGAGTGCGCTTTCAAAATGAACGAAAAGTTTAAACGCCCCGGCGATCTCTCTGTGTATACGTACAAATGGCCAATTATATACCGTTATTCGTCTCGCGATTGTTTTTTTGTTTTTCTTTCTTTTTCTTTTTAAGCTTTTATCGCGCACGTTATATGCGAAACGGTGTTCGCGCTTTAAAGCAGAAAGAATTCTCGGGGAAAAATCGTTGCGAGCTCTGATAAAGAAAAGCACTTCCTCGGCGAAGAGTCGAGGTTCCTGCCTCGTTCATCCTCAATTAAGCCGGAAGAGAGTCGCGCCGAGAGATCGTCTTCTGCGTCGATGGAAGGGCCCCCAGGTTGTATAAGACGGAGCGAGAGCGAACGGCGAGGGATAAAAGGGTGTATGCGCAAATGCGCTTGCCAGTAAGTGAGTGGAAGGGCAAGGAATGCGTATAGACGCTGGGAGGGGGATAAGTGCAATGTAATGGCAGGTGTTTCGGAAAATGCTTTTTTGAATGGCAATTCGCTTCGAGTAAACGCGCTTATGAGACGAGCGCGAAATATTATAACGCACAATAGCTTGAGAATTCCCTGTGCAAAGCTGCAGTGGAGCAGACGAGAAGCTGCTTTGTAGGATTGTAATGGAATTTTGATTACATTTGGTAAATGGTCATAGTTAACATATTAATATTTTCAGAGAAGGATGCATAAGCTGTAATAAAAGATGTTTTTGTATGTACATTTAATTTCGCATCTGAGCGCGCAATATAATTTTATAAATATACGTATTTTATTTTTATTCCTTTCTCTCAAAGAACGATACTGCTCAGCTCCGCAAGCGACTCCCTGGTATTTTCTTAACAATTATAATTGAAACGCTTGTTAATAAAGCTCGAAAGGTTCTACGCCTTTGATAGCGAAATGCAAGTTAAACACGCGAAAATACCAGCAAATAAACAGCGAAATTTCGAGATAAAAAAGGCGCGGCATCCTTAAACAAACTGTAAGTTCCCCCCCACTCGAAGGGGAATGAGAATGGTAGCGCGAAGCGACGGAGATAAAAAGGAAAGAGCATAAATATATATACCTAAGCTGGAAGGGACAGCGGGCGAATTCAATTCTATTCGCGTTCTACATGTGTGTACACGCGCCCCGAGAATCTTGCGTTGCGCGCACTTTTCAGGGTGTTATGTATACGCGGCCGACTCGCCGTGTAGACGCGGCCGCGTTCCTTCCGCCTCTCGCACACGGCTTGATTGAAAAGTTCCTCCGGCGCGAGGAGCCTCGGAGAGCGCGTGTCTTTCTCTCTCTCGCTCCTCGATAGCTCCCTACAGGAAACAAGATACTTCTTTCGCCATATACCCTGCGCTGCGAGAGCTTTTCTTATATACTTTTTTTCGTCTGGGGTATATATATACGTTCGAACTTCGCTCTCGCCGACGAGCTTCTTAATACACCTGAGAGGCCAGGATTTTTATGAAGGAATCAAGTGCCGAGAGTGCAAAACGCGTGCTGGCGGCTTATGTAAATGATATTGAATGTGAGCCGGGAAGGGTTTTATAATGAAATCATTTTGCAGACTTTAAAACTTGTATACGGAATACATTTTGCAAGCAAGCTGCGTTTTCTTGAATTACAAAATGCACAACACGCAGAGCCGCTGCTGACAAAGAGGCTGTAGAAAAAAAAAAACTTTTCGAATAAGGGACACGTATGCAAGCCCCTTTTCGTGAAAAAGATAAAAATTGCATCTCTGCCTTGCATTTGCATTCTTGTGCGCATTTCAGAGAATACAAAAGACTGCAGTCCTGATAATTGACGTTACGTAATGAAGAAATTATCAAGCATCGTCAATCTCTAATACGACTTCAGGCTGTCAGGAAAAGAAACAATGGCCGAACGTGTCTAAGGATAGTTACTGTCTTGGCTATTGAGAACTTTTCCACATCCAATTAGCCCGAGACACGAGAGTAACAAGCCGCTCGCGTGTCGGCAACTCTTGAATCTTTCTTCGAGAGTTGCTCGGCGAAACAGAAATTATCTTCTAAATTGCACGAGCGTCGAGCGCTATTTTTTATTTTAAATTCTTTATTTTCAAAACCGCCAAGTCATTAGTCCAGTGTGGACACGGTGAAGCTTCGAGTTTTAAAACATTTCTTTATCCGCGACGGGAGAACAAATTATAAAACTCAGTCAAGTAAATATATTTTAAACTGAGTCGAAGAGGACGCCCAGTAATCTTCAGCCATATTTTCGTGGGAAAGGAAGTCGCTTCCTTCCCAAATTACAAATATCTTATTTCGCTAAATAAAACTAAAAATATTATTCGTAGCGCGCCCGCTAACGTAACAATAAAGCAGTGCTCTAATTGTTATCTACTTTTGAAACGTAATATTATGCTTATCTCAAATTTCTCATTATGAATGATTATGCTTGGATATGCAGCGCTAAACAAGGATAATATTCTGCTGACAGGTACATAAAGCGTGGAAATTCAGTGGCCCATTTATCACGTAAAATACGTAAGATTAATATTGAACTAAACTAAAATATTAACTGTACCGATACACGGAATGCATCAACAAGTAAAAAATTGAGCTACTTTTTGTTATACGTACAAAGACGAAGAAATCAAGTATAAATTATTCCTCGGTCTCTTCGGGTCAAATTAAAAAAAAAATGAAGGCCCAACATATTTTTATTTGGCCAAGACTCGAATGCTCGATATCAAATTGTATCAAGTTAATTTGATTAGACTGATCACTCCGAGCAAGAGCAAGCGCTTTTAAATTTGTTCTCATACCGCTCTGTAGTCACAGACACTTTAAACACCACACGTGTGACGTATTCTCGTGTCCAGCCTCACAAGCGTGGTTTTTAAAGTGCCTGTGACTATGATAGACCGTCCCACCGAGCAGAAGTATGAGAACTAATTTGAAAGTTCTGGCTCGGAGCGATTATTCTAATCTAATCGAAAATATTTTCCAAAGTTTATTGCAAAATTATTGAGGTGCGGTTCGTTGTTTTTCTAAACTGCCATGCGTTAAGAAACGCGATCATACCTCACACCCCTGTCGTCGCATCAGTTAATAAAATATAGTAAAAAATTAAAGAACAGGAAATTAAAGAAGAATAACAAAAACTTGACTGAAAACGCTACTCACTAAACTACACTGAGAGAATAGATTTAGTAAAAATTACTATATTGTCTTGTGAAGTGACCACAGGCTTCCAGAACCAAATAAATTCCAGAATCAAACACTTTATAGGAAATTTTACTGAAAATATTGGAAAATTTACCAAACAATACAGTAAAATTTCTTACAGTCTGGTAATCTTTTTTTTTTTTTCATGTCTGTGGTAGTTTTACTAAACAGTATGGTCATTTTTACATAACTTTTTGCAATTTTTCCTATAGCTCTTCTAGCTCTCAGTGTAATACACAAATGTCTAAAATAAAATTATTTTACAGTCGAAATTCCCTTGCGGTTTTTGTGAGTTCCTTTTCAGCCCAAATCAGCCATATGCGCGACTTCTTACTGAAGGATAATTCGATATTTCAAATCAATATCCGAAAACTGCTTAACAAGACGTCTGGCAGGAACGCCCTCGGATATGCGAACAGGAAAAAGGGAGAACAGAAAATGCTAGTAAGGGGATTTCATCGGGCGGCTTTTCCCCACTCCAGTTCCAGATTAGCTAAAGGCATATGGAAAGAAAGACCACCTGAGTCGCAACGCATTCACCGCATACTTTTAAAGAGAGGCAAAAGAAACAAAGTTTTAAATTAAATTACAACAGCCTTCTCTAAAAGGCTGTAGTTTTTAAATGAAACTGTAAGTTACTTGAAAAAAGCAGAATTTAAGTTTTTTTTTTCAAGAATAACAACTTTTTTAATATTTAGTAGAAATTGCCTCTTTGAAACAACTGCAAAATAACTAGAAGTTCCAAAATAATCTGCAGTTTAAAACGAAAAGGTTAATTAATTTGAGAGTTTATTGATTTTCAATACTGTAATTTTCCCTCTTACAAGACTGAAAAAACATCAAAAATGAAAACGTGATAATAAAGAATAATAAGTATTCAAATAAAAACAAAATTGTTCTGTGAGTTTGACTCTTGCAGTTAAATTTACTAAACAATTTACTATAAACCCTTTTCACTCGAAAATGCTTGCAATCAATACAGATTTTTTATTTTATTTTTGTTACAAAAGATTTGTAAAAGAGTTGTTGAATAAGTAAAAACATCACTGTGTAAATATAAAAAAAACCGCTACAAATTCATTGGCACTTAGCTTCCTCTTAATTAATTTATCGTTCCAATATTATCTGAGATTCGTTAAAAACAATCGCTTTCAAAAACATAATTTCAAACTATTCTTTGTTTAATTAATTATTTATTTTTTATTATTATTTTATTTTTTTATCTCCATTTTAGAATTTAATGAGCAGCAAACATTTAAATAAAAATTTTGTTTTTGAAATATTTAAGTCCTAAATGCAGAATTTTGGAAACTCCATGCGCAAAGTCCAATTTTGCATAAACTTAGTGATAAATCAAGCTTTGTACAAGGTGTATCAAAATATAATGTTAAATACAAGAGCAAAAAGGTAATTTTAACCTGGTGTTACACTTTCACACTATCTTCCTTTAGAAGAAAATTAAATAAAAATTTTAAGTAAATTGAATTTTCTCTAGCAATTATAAGCAAAAGAAAAGTAATATTTTGCATTTTATTTAAACTATATTGCTAAAACTAACGTAAAAAGTCATAATAAAATAATAATAATAATAAAAATCCTTTCATTAAAAAAAAGTAAAATTAAATTTTTCAAAAATCGAAAATTTGCGATAAAACAAAAACAAATAAGCTACACAAAAAAAGATATTTTTTGCCGCCAACACAAAAAAAAGCAAAAAAAATAAGCCGTGAAAGATGCAAATCCGTTCAGTAGGAGCTGAGATCCAGGCGTATACATACAGACACACATACACACACACACACACACACACATCCATACAGACATTTTTAAAAAAACATTTAGTCTTGTTCCTGACCCCTTCAAATACAATTATAACAGGTTTTTCGAACAACTCCAAAAATTACTATCACAAAGCTTACTCTAGAAAGAAGCAATAGTAATACAAAGGAGATAATATTGGAATGATAAATTATATAGGAGGAAACTAAGTGCCAATAAATTGGCAACGATTTTAATCAAGAAGAGGTATGCATTACGAGACTCAATATTAATCCAATCATAGGTTTTTTAATTGCATTTTTATCAAATTATTATTATAATAATAAACTTACATGATTTTCATAAATAATTTTTTATAATGCTAGAAAAACTTTCCACCGACAAATAAATCCCAACCCATCTTTATGTTTCTAATAAGCAAAATTAAAAAAATAATAAATATTTACGTTATTATTTCCGACAAAGAGCTGCTATACGAAGGACGGCCGAAAACGTATTCTTTTTGACAGGCTGGCAAATTATTTTTTTGTAAAATAGAAGGGCTTTATTACCCCTCGGTTTTCGTACCATACTTCTATCTATATTAATATACTGCAGCTCCGTTAATTCTTTAGAATCCGCATCATTAAAAGGCTCCGGATCTCTACTACTTCCTGTTTGTCTTATGAAAGTAATCCTAAGAAATTTTAATTAAATATTAATCTTAAAATATATTGAAAAATGTAAAAAAAATTTTATTCCATTTTCAAACTTACGCGCTGAAAGTAGAAAGAACTTCATCTGTATCTTTACGGGGTACGTAAGATAACTTTGAGCCTACTTCTACTTTTCTAAAATTGTTAGCTTCAGAATTAACAGATGAACGATGCCAAGGAAAAAATTCAAGCCAAAGGTCGCCCTGTTAACACATTTTTTCAAATCAGTTAAAATACCCAATGCTATTTTTAACACAAACAAACATTTTTTGTACATACTTCAAACTCGGTTCTGCAAACACTATCGGTAAACTGTTGATCATCTTTGGAAACTGATTCTAAACCACTACAAGTATCCGCTTGTATAAAAGATTTTAACTCATAATTCCCATTTTTGCCTATAGAACCTTTATTATTTGAAGTACATTTTCCATATTGTGAAACCTATAAAAAATCATAATTAAATATGGACGACATGCTTTGAATAATAAACAAATAAGTTTGATTTATAGATTTACCGCGGTGCCTTTGAAATTAAATGCTCCTGTTTGTCCCTGAATTTTTTTTTTATTGGCTTGTAATGCTGTAGCCGCTAAAAACTTCAGGGCGATGGACAAATCCAGGTCATCCTTGCTAACTTTCATGCTTTTGAACTGAATGAAGATAAGTATAATAATTTTAAAACTACCAATTATTTTAAATAATGTAGTTTTAAAATTTATAGAAAGTATATATAATTTTAAAACTACATTAGAGGAAGGTGGCGTTGATACAATGAAAAAGTATTTTAAATGAAATCGAGAGTTCCATGGGTCGCCTTTATTTATTTATAGATTATCAAATCATTTTTACCTGTGCATTGTCATTTAAGAGAACTTTAAAAGGTTTTCTAAGAGCAGTTGCAACTGGTTTAAATTCATCACAGTCGGATACTGACATGTCTGGCCTAAAATTCTTAGCGATAATATTGGTTTGTTCCAATTGTGCAGTATAGGAGTTTTTACCATCTCTTTTTATGAATAACAATGCGCTCCCGAATATATTCAGTTCATTTCTAGAGTCATCAAGGCTCATAGTATTAACACTTGTCACATTGTAGTATTCTAAAACATTACATTAAGAATAATGTATAAATTAAAATTGAAGCACTTGAAGTTGATGGATTTATATGCTATTTAGAATAAATTACCTGCTTGGACGAATGTCCCTATTGCAGTTAAGCAAAAGTAGATCTGAACAATTCCAAGCATTGAATTCGAAGAAAACCATTTTCGTAATGAAGACATGATAAATTATAGACTCAAAATGTCTTTAAAAAAGCACTAAAAATTTGAAATTCAATTTCCTTAACAAAAGAAAACAAAAATTATGATTTATAAAATACCATTGCAGCAATTGTAACAAAAAAATTATATAAAATAAAACTTACCGCCTTCTTCAGTTAAATTTCAGCTTGCAAGAAGGAAATTGGAAGTGATGGTCTTTTTATACGTTTAATTTGCAATTATATTTGTTGATATGATATTTGCTGTTGTCAATTTTAAACCTTGTAAAAGCGTTATCAATTTGCTTCGTAATAATTATCTACAATTATTAATAATTATCTACAATTATTAATAATTATCTGTAATTATTAATAATTATCTACAATTATTAATAATTATCTGTAATTATTAATAATTATCTACAATTATTTTTATTAATTATCTACAAAGTGACCCATCTGGAGTACAGTAGATGCGTCGAAAATCGAAAAATGTTCCTATAGGTGATGTCTACGTGCCCAGGAACGCCGTCAGGACGACAAGACATTATCTACAAAGCCACCCATCTGGGGTACAGTGGATGCGCGGAAAATAGAATGGTGTTTCTCTAGGCGATGTCTAGGTACCCAAGAACGCCTTAAGGACGACGAGACATTGTCTACAAAGTGACCCAATAAAATTGTCGAGGAGAAAAGAAGGAAGAATTTTTCGATTCCCTTTAACCCTTTTCGTCCCAAATGGACAAAATTTAAACACAACGTTTTGCTCAGTAACTTTTTTAATAAATATCGTTAAAAAAGATGCAAATGAGCCTATATCAATAGTTTCGGGTCTCCTCTTTAGAATACCATTAAGTAAATTATCCTACGATTTCGCAAAAAAAAGTTATAATTTTGTTTTTAAAATACCAATTTCTTCGACATTTTTCCGTAAAAATCGTATATTTTGACATACAAAAAGTTAATACTGATCACTATCTAAGGTATTAATCGCGTATTTTTTATCAGACCTTTCTTGTCCCATTAAAATTTTTGAAAAAAAAAAAAAAAAATGGCTGCTCGACGATGGCGCCTGAAAGTGATAATTTTTTATTTTAGTTTATTTGAGTTTATGTAAAATAACAGCATTAGTAAGAGATGATTGAATCAACCTAACAAAAATTGCAAATGTCCATTTTTTACTTCGCATGAACGGAAGAACTTTACTACAATATTGGTCGTGCACATCCATTCCACCCATATTCTTATTATATAAGAAAAATGCGGCTGGCATCGATATCTTTCTTAACTTTTTCTTCTTTTGAATAGCGTCTAGCAGTCTTCAAAGGAGTTACTCCTGCTCTAGTCGAAAGTACCGACACCTCTTTGGAGTCCATCAATATGATCAAGTTCAGTCCACTGTTCTCGTCATACGACGACGTACATTCCTCTAACAGCCGTTTTTCTAGCTCATTTTTTTCCTTCACTTTATCCTTTCTAACGACTCCAGTTGCTCGCAAACCTATCTTCTGAAGATGTATAAATAAATCAGGGCAAGTAAAATAATTATCAGAATACAAATGATATTGTGATAACTAATTGTATACTGTATTTATCAAAAGATCTTCCAACAAACACATAACAACTTGACTGCCTAGTGCAATTTTTTGCAATTTATTTTATGTATAATTTTTCCTACCATATATATCACAATCAAACATAAAACCATCGGCCCCACAGAGACCCCATAATTTTATGCCAAAGCGAACTGGTTTATTTCGTACGAATTGTTTTATTGATAGTCTACCAAAAAATTTGACCATCATCTTATGTACGGCAAGAGCAGTTTGAAAATAACCAAAAAGCTTGATATTTCGTCTCAATATTTCAAAACTTTTCCGAATGCGCCAAACTGGATCACTCGAATCTTGGTCAGAATGTTTCGAATACTTTATTTTACCTTTTCGAGTCCAAAAATGATTCCTGGACATAGCTGATCTAACTATAGGACATTCTATTCAGAGGTGGGTAAAGACATGTAGAATTGATTTTATACGTGACACATGTCGTAAATGTAATTTATGTCGTAAACATGTTGCAAATGTCGTAAATGTAGAAAATTGAATAGGCGCGCTACAATTCTTCAAATAATCAAAATAAACATTATTTAAACCCCACTAGAAGCGTGGTACTTTAATATTCTAATAATAATACATAAATTTAAAAGTTATAACGCTTATGTAAGAAATTGTAAACACAAAATCAAAAATACATTTTAGTAATCTACAGGCGCGCTATTGTTTGTGACAAATTTTAGATTTAAAAGAAGCAGCAATTAATTATAAATAATTGAAAAATGAATCCGGATAGGTTAGTAAATTTTTAAAAACAAATAATATTAAAGTAAATCGGAATAAAGGTAATTAATTGAGAAGTTTTCATAATTAATATTTTCAGAAATCAAAACGCTTTGAATCAAGAAATAGATGATTTTTTTGGAGAATTTTTTTTTGGTTGCAACATTGCTCTGGTTAATATTGAGTCCGATTTCTTTAGGAAATTCGTTAATAAATTGAATCCAAATTGTAAAATTCCATCTAGAAAAACTCTGTCTACATCAATTCTAGATGGTTTATATCAGAAAGCTCAAACATTGGTAGCTCAAGTTGCACTTAAAGATGCAGTCCTTATACTAGATGGATGGAAAAATAAATCCAAAAACTCAAAAAATGTAGGCTTGCTACGTTTGTCAAATGGAGATACCGTATTCTTGGAATCATAGAATTTTAATAATATCTCTGAAGCCTTAATTACAGTCGTTAATCAAGCTAAAGAAATAGCTAGAACTAAATATGGCATTGAAATTTATGCTATTATTACCGACAATGCTTCCAACATGAAAGCAATGGGAGAAAGAATCGATTTATGGAATCTAACTTGCAACAGCCATAGCGGTAACTTGTTTTGTAAATAGTTAATAAATAATGAATTTGCACAGAAAGTCAATAATTTACTGAAGGAATTTAAACATCCAGACTTAGAAAGCGAATTGATTTCAAGAGGTGGCATCAAAACTGTACTTGCTGGAGATACTCGCTGGTGTAGTCATCGAGATGCTTTTAGAAGTTGTTTGAGAAACATTCCATATATGATAGAAATATTAAATGCAAAAAGTCATGCCCTAAAAGCAGAATCTGCATTGGCCTTGCGAGATGAATCTTTTCAATTGCAACTACAGAACAATATTTTAATTCTGTATCCAGTGTGTAAATTAATCAATTTATGTCAAAATAATAAGACGAACGCGGCTGATGCGGCGGAAGAATGGCTAAATTTGCAAGTACCAGTAGATAATGCTAATTACGAGGAACTCATTCGACTACGAATAGAGAAGACTCTTAATAAATATACTTTAGCGGCAAATTTGACTCATCCAATATACAGAGGTCGTAAATTTTCTGATAATCAAATATATAACAACATGGTAAATGATTTTTTTTAAAATGAGTTATCTGACGTTGGATTAGTACAGTTACAGTTATATCAAGATCAAACTGATTTATTTCAACGATTATTTGAGAGAAATGTATGTATCCTGAATTGAGTAAAGTAGCAATAAAATTACTCGATTTACCTGCGCCTACAGCCGAATTGGAGAGGCTGTTTTCTCAATGGAGTCACGTTCATTCTAAGAAAAGAGGACGTTTAACACATCTTAGATCGGCAAAACGAATATTTTTGTATTATTTATACAAATTAAAAGATACTAGTTTACTTTTAGATTATCATAATGAGTTGGAATATTTTGATGCAGACGAATAATAACTTAATTTTCATTATTATACTCATTTTTTAGAAAAGTATAAAATTTAACAAATTTCAATAACACTTATACTATGATTGAAACTTACAATAATGCTAAAATAAAACAGATATATATGTATCAAATAAAAACATTTTCAATAAAACATTTTTATAACTAAAAGCAATATGCATTTTGATTTTTCAAACTATTATAATAAACTTAAAATCAATATATTCATTTATCTTGAAAGTATTGGAATCCTCTATTAAAAAAGTGATCGCGGAAAAGTGAAGCCGAAAATGGATTGGTTAATTCTGATGAATCAACAAATGT